>UFQX01001142.1:78378-99799 GCA_900497675.1 Arapaima gigas
GGGGGGGGGGGGGGGGGCGGGGGGGGGGGGGGGGGGGGGGGGGGGGACATCAGAGGTGCCCCAGCATGTAGCTGCAGCTCCGTTTGCCCTCAGAGTGACATTCGCTTTAACAGTCTTTCCCAGCACAATTAAAGCAAGAGTTTAAGACCCCGCTGGAAGAGCGGTCGGAGACGCGGCGCTACGGCATTGGAGTTAAGTGGGGTTTTGGCCCGCCACCCCCGTCGCGCCTCATTTCGCGCGCCTCCCATAGCTTAAATCGCTCTCTAAGTGCAGCGTTTCAAAATGGCTGCGTTGCAAAAGGGCCTCTTCCTCCGACGGGAACGGTTTTCCCGCCTCTGAGTCTCTTCACGCTGAAATGAGCGCCGGTCGCCGAGGGAAACTTGCCGTGTTTATGAGTTTACAAAAGCCGCCCTTCCCTCCACTTGAAGCCATTTTCACATAACTGCCCGAACCGGCAACGAATGAGCAGCAGCCAGATTTGGTTTAAAACCCTCAGCTGTTCGTTTCCCTCCGTGTTCCGTGTTCTGTGGAACACGTGGGCACTGAAGGTCTGCTGCAATAGCAGGTTGAAAAACAGCAGGTAGTAAAAATACCGCACTTGTTCAAATGGAACCCAGTACTGGGTCTTTAAGGGACAGAATCCAGAACATTCTGTTTCTGCCCGGTTACACGTGCGACTGCCGTGTGCTGCCAAACACATGTCTGCACAGCGACTTTCAAACAGCCCAGGTGTGAAATTTCGATTCTACGCACGTTTCCCGGTTTAACTCATTTATCTATTTGCTACAATTTCTCTGCGCAGCAGAGCAAACGCAGCCGACCAGAAAAGGAGTGTGGGGTCACCTTAATCCAACTCCCTTCCACGGTGTTTACAGCTCTCCTCCGGTGCTCCTCAGTGCAGGCGAGCAAGAACATGAGCGAAATGGCAGGTTTATGTGATAAACTGCACGGCGACGGGAGCTTGAGGAGACGACATATGGTCCACCGCTGTAAGGTACCGCGGTACAAACAGCGGCGCCTCGAGAACCTCACGCTGCTTCGGCGGAAGCAGCCGTGTCACCTTCGCTTTCTTTTGCACGACTGCAGGGTATTAAACGGTTTCACCTGTATCTCCACGGACGTCTGTACAGTTTCACAGTCCAGCCTTCGGATCAGAACATCACCACCCGGCAGCGGCTCACAGGAAGCCCTGATTTTCTGTTTGTGATTTTATAGTGACCTTATTTGTCGTATTTTATATTTTATTTCATTATGTTTGAATTTTCCACCTGCGATGTGGCTGTGGTTTTCAGTCCTCCTGGGATTGTTCCGGATTAAGTGGACGATTTGGTTGTTTGTGTTCATTTGGCGGTTGTATTTTTCATCGAAGTTCAATAAAATATGAGAAAGACTATATGCTCCTTGCATTCACAAATGTTTGTGAATATTGTGAACGTTTCTGCCAGCGCTTTTCCGTACTGTGTGAACTTTTGTGTTTCTGACTTTAGTGGCCCAGCTATTTTAATGTGACGAATAATGAGTTATGTGTTTTTATGAAATCGCTGCGAGGGATTATGCATTTGTTTCCTTGAGTCTTTTTGGTCCAATAGTGGCCTGTTTCTACTGTTGGAGGACTTGATATTTTGAATTGTTAATAAGGTTTGGATGAAAAGTACACGCGCGTGCCGTTTGTACGCTGTGATCTGAATGAGACTTATTTTTGACGGGAAGTTGCAATGAGTTGAATATGTCGGCCTGTTGCTGCAGGAGAATCGCGAATTAATGATCGCTACTTGTATATGAATATGATTTAAGATTCGGAACCGGACAGCCAGTGAGAGTCGCCGGCAGGAATCGGCCTCCCAGCAAGAGACGGCGCTGGACGCAGCGAAAACACCTGCGCCGCTTACGGCCTCATAGATGAACGTGCGTCGCACTGCGTGCGCCTGTTTTCCACGACGCAAATCTCACGGCGGCCCGGACTCTCGCTCGCACGCGGAAAACCTGCTGCTGCCCCGACTTTGACCCCTCCGGCGGTTCCCCGTGGGCGACGCGGCCCTCGATGGCGACTTCGACGACGGTCCCGTTAACCTCCGCGGCCGGACACCCGGGGGCCGATCCTCCTCCCGGCTTCGTGCAGCGCGATCCTGGGGAGGAGGGGGTGTTCCGGGCTTTATCACCTGAAACGCAGCCTGCACACGCCAGGCGAAGCGCATCCCACGCCTTATTCATGAGGCTCCGGCGAGCTCTTTGAAAGCATCGCGATTTTGAGCGGGAGACGCTTTGTGCGCTCAGCCGTCTCGGTAATCCTGTGATGATGAGAGCGCCTCTCGCCTCGCGGGGGGGCGGCGGTGAGGAACCCGCTCCTTCAAAAAGGCAGGTCTCAAGATCAGTTTTAGGTGCCATTCGCTGCCACGGGCTCCTCCGCGCTTCCGCGTGGGACGGCGCCTATTCGTGCGCTGCGCCGTTACTGCCGGCCGTGTTTATTCCACGCTCCGCGTTGCCCGGACCGCCGCGTAAACGCAGCTTAACTTCTGATTAATTACGGTCCGAAGGTAGCGGTACTTAAAAAGTGCATTCAAGCCAAGGCTACGCGGCAAATCCCAAGACTAATGAAACAGCGAGGCAATTCGGTTGGTTTTTTCCTCGTCGACACGGCGCCCCCTACAGTTCGCCGCAGGATCAAACCTACAGCACTAACAAACTGGACCGTTTAGTAAAAAAACCACAGAGAATATTAGTGATGTGTCTATTTAATTCAATAACCTCAGAGTCGACCTAATGACCCCCTGACGTTCACCGCCGTGGTTTCAACGGTCATCTCTGCAGGCAGCTGCCTGAGGGATGCGAACCAGCAACACGGTGCTGTCGGTCTAACAAGCTGTGCTCAGATCGTCCTGAGCCTGCAGCCCTTCCTCCGCTGCAGATGCGCTTTGTTTCCTGCGAAAGACGAACGAACGAATGCGAATGCAGGAGAGCCGCACGGGGGTTTGAAGGCGACGAAGGGCGCTGATCAGACATCCACCTGCTCAGCATTCCGACTCACCGCTCTGGCAGCCGCAACTCGTAGGCAATTCGATCGCGGATTTTTGCCGTGACATCGGCTGCCGTCCCGCCTGAAAATCAATGGGGTTTGCGCGGAGGATCTCGGGGATTAGCGGCTCTGACCCCCAGAGGGTTCTCTTAATCTTGGCTGGAAATGTGACCTGAGAGCGGAGGAGTGCAAAACTTGACAAATATGACAACTTCTTCATTTGATGCTCATCCCGGGGTAACGGTCGCTGCAGAGATGTATCCTTTTCAGCTGTAAATTGTGCTGTGCTTTCGAAAGGTCAATTAGGTTTCTGGGGAAATGCAAAACTCTCCATCCACACCGTGAGTTCAGACCAGAACCCCCCGCTGCCTCCCTTCCTCTGCAGGAACTAAAAGTGAACCCACTGACCCCCCAGTGCACGACCTTAAAGGACCTCCCCAGATTCTCCTCCTTTCCAGGAGGACAGCAGATCAGAGCCAGAGCGCCCGCTCAAGTTGGTCGGCGGATCCCGGCCTGTGGCGGGAGCTTGGTGAGGAGGAAGGCAAACTGCTCCGGGTTAAAAAGAGACGACGTGGAAAAGCTGAGGGAAATCCCAGTCATTGAGTGATTTGTGGACAGTCTCTGTATGTCCAGCACCACAATGGACTCCATTCCTGACCAGTTGCAGCCGTTACGCAAACAATGAGCAAATTAACCATTAACTACCTCATATATACACATATTTATTCATTGATTTGTCAGTTTTTCTCACTGATGTGTGACAGCTTGTTTATTTGTAGGGTTGCACAGCAACTAGTGGTCAAAAGCATTTGCATTTTAACCTGAAGGTTGCTAGTTTGAGTCCTACTGGTGTGGTACACTTTACTAACGTAGTTATCCTACAGCAACTCCCCCCCAAAATGTGTTAAAAACTCTGTGTGTCTTAGTTCGGCTAAGCAAGGAATTAATAACGTTGTGTTTTTTTCCATCAACAGCCTCTGGAGGAACCGAGGCGCCTGAATATGAAACGCGTTTCCCCTCATAGTTTGTCCCTCGTTGGTTTCCGGCGCTTCCGGCGCTTCCTGTGCTGTTCACTTCCGGGTCACGTTCGGAGCTACAATGGCAGAGTATTCACGCGTAAAGTCTACCAAACTGGTCCTGAAGGGGCAGAAAGATGGGAGGTGAATGGCTTCGGGCTCTGAGAACATATTAAAGATGTGGAAACTGTACTTGTGTAGTAAAAGAGTGGAGTTTGGGGCGGAAGACCTCCGGTTCTGTGTGCTGTCTGGTGGGCAACCAGTGCGAACCTGTGCTGATAAACTGTCTTCTGCGACACCTTATTAAGTGTCATTTTGGATCCATTTGGTGGCAAATATTTTATGTGGCTGTGAATTCTGGGTGGGCGGCAGAAGCCTGCGGTGGTTCTCACTTATTTTAATTAAACCTATTGTTGTTGACTCGTCTCGTCTATTTCTCCAGCAAGAAGAAGAAGCACAAGGACAAGAAGAGGAAGAGGGGCGACGAGGGGGACAAAGACGACATTGTCGGTATAAAAACACTTGCGTATGAATTGTCAGCTGCATCTTGGAGCATTTCGTTGTAAAGGAAACGTCTGGAAACTCACTTTGTCCCGTTCTCCCCCGCGAAGGAGGCTGGTGGGCCGTGAACCAGTTTGCCGAAATCACGGGCACGGTTGCCATAGAGATGCACAGCCGCTCCTACATCCACGCGCTGGACACGGGACTGTTTACTGTGGGCGCCCCGCACAAAGGTACGGCGCGTGACAAAAGGTGCTTCTAGTGCGCCGTCGTTTTATATACGGCTTAATTTAGTCCCCTTTCTTCGCTTATGGATTTTTTTTTGCTTCAATTATTGTTCCCTTAAAGAAGATTTCTATTATTTTCGTACAATTCTAAATCCTAAAGTGAGCTCATACACTCCCGGGTGACATGTTCGTTGTGCTATGAAAGTCCATAATTATTAGTTCCACAAATGAAATTTTGTACAGTGCTCAGTGGGCTATAATATCGAACACATAAATTAGTATTATACTGCCACACCGTGTAAGATTTTCCTCGTGAGAAGATGTATAAGCAATAAAAAGACGGCCGCCCAGGAGTTCGGTGCAGTTGCTCAGCTAATGAATAACTTTACAGCCTCTCCCCTCGTGCTCTTTGCAGCTCCTACTCTAAAAGGTGTCTTTTAATTTTCTTTATGTCACTTGTGAGACGACAGCAGCTCCTGCCTCTGTGTGTGTGTGTGTGTGTGTGTGTGGGAGTGATGGCCATTACCTTAATGGCTGCTGCTCCTCTGCGTCACACTGTTAGCGGCCGGGTGCCGAGATGCTGTTGGTTGGTGTTTAATGAGTGCTGGACTCCCCCAGGGAGCCCTTCTTTCACGTCTGGATGATTGCTGCCAAGAAGGGAGAAGAACATTAGCGGACCACCCCTGTCAGGCCTTGGAGTCGTGGACTTCATGCAGATTTTAGGGAAATTTCCTGCCTGTTGATGGAAGAGCTGTGATTATGATAATGGGTCCCCGCTGAAGTGCGTGCTTGTCATTGATCTGCATACGTGGCCATTCTCAGAACAGGACACGTAATTGGTTAGTCCCTGGACCCCCCGCACAGCACAGCAGGGTATCAGAAAAGCTGTCCTCAGGCATAATGTGGAAGGTGATGCACTGACCTCCGTGGTGCTTAGCTAACAGAGAGCAACTCGTAGTCATACCCCCCCCCCCCAGGGCTGCTGCACCACTGTGTTGCCCAGCAAATACGCAGCTCCAGTGACCTCACAGCTCAAAAACAGATCTTTACGCTGCTCTCCACAGGAACACGAGGCCCGCGTGGGTGTGTATTCCTGCAAAAGCATATTAGGTGTTGGATATGGCTCTAGCGGACCTCTCTCAGAAAGCAGGCTGTGAGGGGGGTTGAAGTGGAAACAGAACCACAGTGGGCCGCTGACTTACAAACTTTAGAGGAAAGAACTTTTTTTACTTTTACTTTCTTTTGTATAAATACAGCTGGAGTCCCGGTTCAAATTGCCTCAAATTTTCCCCAGCAGCCGACAGAAAAGAGAATGTCAGGTTCGACCGATGAACCTCTCGCGGCCAAAGCAAGTTGGCTGTTTCTGCAGAGCTGCGTATCAATGTGTCATTTTTCCTGTGTGACCTTCTCTCCTTTCTGAAATGCTGAAAGAGTGTTTGACTTTCCAGAAGACGAAGGGCCAGACCCCCCCGAGCAGTTCACAGCTATCAAGCTGTCCGACACCAGGTGAGATATGTGGCTCGACACGCTGAGTCGCTGCCCGCAGCTGAGGTGACCCGCCCTTGTTGCCGCCCCACCAGGATAGCGCTGAAGTCGGGCTACGGCAAGTACCTGGGGGTGAACTCCGAGGGCGTGATGGTGGGTCGCTCCGACGCCATCGGCTCCAGAGAGCAGTGGGAACCGGTCTTCCAAGATGTGAGTCTGCCGACGACTTGTGACCACAAGGTTGTGGGTTCAAGCCTCAGATACGCATGGTGTGTAAGACACCTTGACAAAGAGCATCGTGTTAATTTCAATGTCTGCTGTTTGAAAAACAACATTTCTCAGTCTGGAGACCCTGCTGTATTTATCATTTGCAAACACTTGCATTGGGGGCGGAGCCTGAGGATCTGATGGTAATATGTGAAAATGCCCTCTGCTTTTTACACCCCTTTCAGGGTAAGATGGCCCTGCTGGCTGCCAACAGCTGTTTCGTGTCCTACAGCGAAGATGGGGACATAGTAGCCAAGAGCAAGACAGCGGGAGAGGAGGAGATGATAAAGGTAATGCATTTTCCTCAAGGGAGTTTTCAGCCTGGAACCACGGCAGAGTGGGGAGCTCCACAGGGGACTCCTCGCCATCGCCTGCCTCCTCAGCGGGTCCTCAATGTGAAAATGTCTCTCGTCCCGCGAGCAGATCCGCTCCTGCGCCGAGAGGGAGGAGGAGAAGACGGACGACATTGCGGACGAGGATCGCGGCAATGTGAAGAGCTGCGAGGTCAACTATGTGTGCGTATCTCCCGCCGGTCAGAAATTTCCACAGCAGGTGTTGTCCGCTTCCTAATACGGATGTGGCCCGATTGCAGATGTTGCCGAGGCTTTGTTTTGTGTCTCGGACGTAATGTTTCTGACAGCGAGATGCTGTGGTTTGCTGCAGGGCGTCTCCTGCAGCAAATAGGATAGGACACCTTGGTGCACCAGCTTTCCCACAATGCAGCAGGGCAGACCCACCGCGGGTGTGTGAATGGCAGGCGGCCGCTCGGTAAATTCGTGCGTGACTGCCGGATGGATGTGCTATTAGAGCCTGGTGAGAAGAGATGATCCGAAACGTCTGGGCCCTAGGCGCTCACTGCCGCTTTGCAGGTCATTAAGCGTCGGGCAGGATCCAGCACCGCCTTTCCGCCCGGCACCTCCACCAGGGAGGAGAGTCGCAGAACCTGTCAGGGTGCCGTTCTGCGCTAACGTCGTCTGTTCGGTGCCTTTGTCACGGCGCCTGAGAAGCCCCGATGTTCCAGAAGGTGATTAAGTAGGCTGGCAGGAGGCCTCATATGAAGCACATCCAAGAAAAGAACCTGAAAAATCAGAAACACTGCAACTTCCAACCAAACATCCATCAGCAGTAATCAACTGGTCCAGCGCAGGACCCCCCGCGGGGCAGAGCCTGTGCTGGACGCGCAGTGAGACCGGGTACAGCGTGTGTGGGAGGCCAATTACACACAAATACACACGCACACGTACGTGCTGCAGGCCACCTAGTCATCAGTTCACCTAAAATACATGTATCTGGACTGTGGGAGGAAACCTACAAAAACATGGAGAGCGTGGAAGCTCTGCGCTGCCCGCTGTGCTGGATCTGCAGTAGTTAAGCACTCCAGGTGTGTCCTTGCTTGCAGGAAGAAGTTCCAGAGCTTCCAGGACCGCAGGCTTCGTGTGAACGAGGGTGACTGCGGCGAGCTGAAGAAGGCCCGGCTGGAGGGCAAGTTCCACGAGGCCTTGTTGGACCGGTACGTGTGAAGGTCCCGCCGCGACCCGCCTCGGCTCCCCGCGCCTGTGTGGAATGGGCCGTGACGTGTTTGTGTTCTTCATCCGCAGGAGGTCCAAGATGAAAGCTGACAGATACTGCAAATGAGAAGAACTTCTTTTGCTTTAACTTTTTTGTAACGGTGTCTTTTCTGTGTATTTTGTTAAAAGTTACTTTTTCATTGGTGTTTGTTATTAAATCTTAAGTGAAATTGTTGGTGTCGTTCAGATTTTACATTTCAGTCTGACATTTTTGTGATATACAACCTTTACTGTGTATGAGTGGTGTAATATATAGGTCGTGTAAAATGTCCACGAAGAGCTGATGGTGCTTTTCATCTGCAGCACTGCGGGGGGTCACACACCTGCGAAGCCACAGCCGAGTTTCCGCTTCTTGTGTGACTCCACTGCATCTGCATGAGAATGAACACTGAACAGCTGTGGGTCAACTGAGGAAAATACAACAAACAGTCTTATTCCCATTTTAAGACTTATGTTAAAAATATAGAAGTGGTCCAGTGAAGACCAGTGTTTTTATGGTATTTGTTTTAGTGTATTTATGTCGTTTTTGAACATCGTTAAAACCCAGATATGCTTCTTGCGTTCATGTCAATAAAACATATTTATTTGCTGGGCCGAGTTTAATGTTTACACTCTATTTCTGTGCCTTTACAAGTATTCTCCTCAAATCACATTAGCATCGACGGGGAGCTGATAAAGCGGACCAGCAAACAGATAAAACTCATTATAAATGACTTTGTTCAGTAAAAAAGAGGACATTTCTGCGGGTTTTATCGGCACTTTTTGTTCCTTTATCTTCGCCTCAGGTGTCGCTTCAACCACCGCTGTGCTGCGGAAGGGGGGAGGGTGACAGCAGAAACTCTTTCTTCACTGTCGCGCAAACTACACAATTAAAATCATTATTTAATGTTTTTATGGCAGATAACCGATATTTATGTAAAACTTCGGTTACACTCGCCGATACGGCAGATAAACTCGGAGCTGCGAACGGTCGCCCCTCAACGCGGGTGGTGCGGTCCGAGACCGACGCGAAGTCACGAGGCCGGCGCACGCGCGCTCCCACTTCCTGGTTCGGCGATTAAGGGGGGGAGCTCGGGGGCGGTCGTCGCTCCATCAGACGCTGGAACTGCCAGTCCGCGCTCGCGTGAACATGGGCCCGGGTCCGAAGCGCGCGCTGCTCCTCGCTCTGGCCGCCGTGTGCTGCGTGGGCTCCGTGGGCCCGCAGTTCGTACCCCCGGTGAGTCGGCGACTGATCTCTGTGATTTAATGTGTGACGCGAAAGTGACATCACTGCCACACTGTAAACAAACCTCGTCACTCCGTTTTACTCTGTTTGTTTAGTGTGTTTTACACGCTCTCGTTTTCCTGCAGTACACCGAGGAGTGTCGGAGCGGCATGTACCCCCCCAAAGGCCCCACGTACGTATCATCTTCACATGACCCCACACACGCGCTGCTGTTTTGTAACGGCCGCTATGATGTAAGAGGTCTCGCGCGGTCTTGCTTCTCGCTCACTGATGCTGCTCACCTGTGGCTGAGCAGGTAGGTAAACGTTGTTTATCGACCAGGTGCAAAGGCGCGGTCACGTGGTACACCGTAGATCTCGACCTGCCTCCTGCCAAGAGATGGACCGGCGTGGTGAGCGAGAAGAAAGCTGATGTGAGTGTCCCGCGTTGTCCTCACAGGGGAAGCCCGTCTTTTCTCAATCGCTTTCCTGTGTGCTCATCAGCCGTGAGCCTGACCACAGGGTCTACTGACCACAGGGTCTACTGACCTCAGTGACCCCTCCTCTGGTTCTCCACAGCTGGTCAGCATGGTTCAGGTCATCCGGGATTTGGCCAACGCCTTTGTCCCCAGCGGGAAGCTCATCGACATCGTGGACCGGGACCTGGTGAGTTTTGTGCAGAGGTCTGTGGCAAGGATGCAAGAAGCACGCTTGTGGTCCCACCCTCTGAAGGACATGGTGCCTTGACCCAGTTCAGACACGGTGTCACCGAGTGCTGAACCTTCCAGGGTCACTAATAACATCGTGGTGGCTTCAGCAGGATGACCGAGCGGGAATGTTTTAAGACTGTCCAGAAGGGGGCTCTGGTTCCAGGTCAATGGGTCTTAAACTGGTCGTGGTTGTGGAAAAGACCCCAACCCAAGTTGTTTTTCAACGATTCTCTTTGCAAACCTCCAACGTGGCTCATTTCACAGCTGAGTTTGGTGCTTTTGCTTGTGTTGGGCAGCCGCTGCTTGTGGACACGCTCCCTTTCCCCTTCAACGAGGAGATCCGAGGGATCACGGCCGCGTCCGGTGTTCCCCTCGGTGGGTGGCACCGAAAGCCGACTCTGACGTTCATTCTGCTGTCAAAGTTCCACATTTGCTTTCTGTGACTTAACAGTAAGAGAAGCATTAACTGTCCTCCCTTCTGACAGGGGAGGTGCTGCTGTTCAACATCTTCTACGAGATCTTCACCGTCTGCACCTCGGTGGTGGCTGAGGACCCCAGCGGTAAGCGCCATGCGTCCTAGTAGATACCTTCAGATCCTGTTTTTTTTTTTTTTTTTTTTTTCGCTTAACGTAATTGAATCAAAATTGCTACCATGACGGCTGCAGAGAGCAGGTGCAGGTGGGAGGGATCGTTCTCCAGCCACAACATAGACGTGGGGTTTGCAGGGAAGCTGGTGATTGTTTGTCTTTATCTAACGTGGTTTATTTGTCGGACAATTTCTTGTGCTGCAGGGCGTGTGTTCCATGCTCGAAACCTGGACTTTGGTTTATTTATGGGGTGAGTGTGTCGTAAAACTCATAAAAAGATCTTAAATTAATTTCCAGAGTCATCCATTGGCACCATTCTTCTTAGACCAAATCTTGTCTTGCTTTCACACTCCTCCCCCCAGAGGGATTTTTGAGTGATTTTAGAAGGTTTTTTTTTGTTATTGTCATGAAGGTGGGACATGAAGAACAAGACGTGGTTGATAACAGAGAAGCTCAGGCCGCTTGTTGTCAACGTTGACTTCCAGAGGAACAACAAGACCGTCTTCAAGTCGACCAGTTTCGCAGGCTACGTGGGCATGTTGACGGGAGTCCGTCCAGTGAGTGTCTGCTGCAATCGTGTGTGTGTGTGTGTATTGGGCAGATAAACCACCTCCACTTGCAGTTGACTTCCCCTCTTGTTTCAGCACACCTTCACCCTGACAATGAATGAGCGCTTCAGCCTTGATGGAGGCTACATAGGTGAGCAGCTAGGTGTCAGGACAAAGGTGGTTTCATCCATGCTTTCCTCACACATTCTCTTTCCTGTACTGTCAGTTTATTGCAAAATATGTTAAGTTCTGCAGTTTGATGTGACCAGGTTTGTCCTAACATATCTCCATGTAAACCTAGTGGGGAGATCCATGTTGGTGAATGTGAAGCTTCTCAACTAATTGCAGCATTCATGATGATCATACTGCCTGTCTGTTTTGGTCTCTCAGGCATCATCGAGTGGATCCTGGGCAAGAGGGATGGGATGTGGATGAGCTTCCTGACACGATCTGTGCTGGAGAACAGCACCAGGTAGCATGTTTGGCTTGTCTGTTTACCTTGGGTTCCTGGAGATGAGATACTTCTGTTTTTGTCAGCAAGGTTGCAACATCTACTGGAGAACTGCTGAACAACTGAAGGTTAAGTTAGGTTCACCTGGTGTTAAATATCTGATGCACTTGAATGTAGTAGATTTCTATGAATTTGTATAATAGTTTAGAGGGCAGTAAAAGGTTGTGAGATGAACCTCCATCTTCTTCCATATAGCTATGAGGAGGCCAAGCAGCAGCTGTCACAAACTAAACTGCTGGCTCCAGCCTACTTCATCCTGGGTGGGAACCAGTCTGGTCAGGGCTGTGTGATAACCAGGTCCAGGGTGCTCAGCCTCGACATCTGGGAGTGAGTATTATGAGGAATTTTGGATGTTGAAGACTTGGGGGAGGGTGGGGTGGAATTTTTAAGTTGCTTGGAGTGCTGCTCTTTTCAATGTTTTTAATCCACATTTTGAAGAGGAGGGAGTCATTGCTGCTAAAGAACTTGCCTCCCGTGTGTTTAAAGGCTGGACCGTAGCTTGGGCAGGTGGTACGTCCTGGAAACCAACTACGATCACTGGAAGGAGCCGCTGTTCTTGGATGACCGTCGGACGCCGGCCATGAAGTGCATGAACCAGACTACGCAACCAGTGAGTAGCTGTCCACCTGGCAAGCAGAGTATTTTACCATGGTTCCCTCAGCAAATACCCCACCACGTTGGCTCCACGTGTTTCCTTGAGGGTTAACGGTGTTTTACTTCTGCAGAACATTTCACTGAAGACTCTCTATGATGTTCTATCAACAAAGCCAGTTCTGAACAAGGTGAGCAGCACCCGTCTTTTTCTTCTACTCCACCTTCTATTCCTGGTCCTTGAAGAAACCTTCTCCAGGTGGTACACCGACTACTGCGCTGCAGTGTAATGAGTGTGGGTGTTTGTCCATGTCCTGCTCCAGCTGACCACCTACACGACGCTGATGGACGTGGCCGGGGGTCACTTGGAGTCCTACATCCGCGACTGCCCTGAGCCCTGCATGCCGTGGTGAAACCACCAAGCACTTCCAGCCCTTAGGGCAGAAAACAGGTGGTGATTTGGTTGATTCTGGAGAGTTGCTTTCTGCTAACGTTGCCCTCTTAGCCCTTCCCCGTGGTGGTGGTGACACATGACCCTCATGAGCACAGATGTGATGGTGGCTGTTTAATAATCTGCTGTAGAGTGGAGCTTTCTGGGTGAAGAGTGTCCATGACCTTTGCCATTAAAGGCCTGTACTGGAAATGAGGGCTGTTGGGTAGAGATTCATCCAGGCCTAGAAAGGAAAGCTAGCTATAGGTTCTAGTGGAAGCCTTTACTGAGCATCTCTGAATGCTTCCAGAAGCCCTTAACCCAGGAATGATTAAATACCTTATTTTTAGACTATTATTGAATAGATGGATTGTTGAAGTTCCACATTTTAATTGTATTTTGTTTTAATTTGTCATGTGATAGTTGGTGCCACCAGGCTGCGATCAAAAGCAGGGAGCTGGTGTACAGAACCCCTCCCTGCAGTCAGGGTAGAAGCATTAGACAAACGTGGTATCTGTATGGCCATCGTGAACTGATCTTCAAATAGGGGGGGGAAGCACTCAAGTTGACTTCTTTAATGAGCCATTTGATCGGTCATCACTGTACCTCCTCACCTGTGGGTCTGTTAGTGTCAAACGGCAGTTGGCTTCTCCTGTACCTCACTCAGGCACGAGGTGAGATGTTCAGCTACTTCCATCATCACGTACAGATTTCTTGTGACTGCACTGCCTGCACTTGCCTTAATACTTCTAATGAAAGCCAATGATAACTGTTCATCTAATACAGTGAAAATGTGAGGATTTTGTGTGATGGGTAATATTTCTAGTGGCACATGTTTAAGTTTACAGGAAGACTTGCTGCTTCTGTGCAGATGTATGCATGTTATGTAATTAAACAAAATCCTTATCCTCCTATGAGAAGTTTATGGACCACTTCTAGAAGGTTAGAGGTTACGTGGTGGGGGCATAAAGACCTAACCCAAAAAACATTTTAAAGCACCACCTGCCTGCAGAATGAAGTTCCTTCAAATTGAGTCACAGAAACATACATGAACCCACAGAGCACAATTTAGTTAATTTATTTTTAAAACATTCATAAACATTAACTTCAAAGGAGGGAAAAAACAAGCAATACAAACTACCTAAAACATGCCTTAAGAAGAAAGGCTAACATTAAAAGCAGAGTGTTAGACAAATGAGGAAAAGAAACAAAAGCAGCATTAACCGGAACATTAGTGTTAACGCTCTGTTGAGGACGGTGCAAAACAGCAGGTGCCACAACAGCGGCTCCTGAACTCTGGGCAAGACCAAAAATCAACCTGAACACGTTAGGCTCTAATTTTTCTAGAAGACGAGGAAACCGATGTTCCACGTTTGGTGCAGAGAACTACGCACCTCTTCTAACAGCCAAGTCAGAGGTGACTCATAGCACCAAAACTGGGCGGCTCATTTCACGCACTTTGTGCTCCAATGGTTTCTGTGAAAGGAGAGGATCTTGTGAACTACAGCTGTTGACAGTCCAAAGACGGCAGCAGACAGGTCCAGAAAGTACAAAATTACCTGGTTCTTTCAGTGTTTGAGAGTTTCCGACGAGAACTGCTTCTCCCACGTTGCCGTTGAGGATCTCGGCTGACAGGTTGTTGTTCAGCTGTTCTTCAGCAATCCTCTTCTGCAGCTCCTCCTTCAGTTACACACCAAGAAAATGGCAGATAGCAACCACACGTGTGCTGGTTCAAGTGAACTACATCACACTATAAAGCAGTGGTTCTCAACCTTTAGTCCTCCAAGGCCCCCCCTACACAAGTCAGGATACCGACCCGCTTGTACTTTCTCTGCAAGCTTGCAGAAGGTGCTCCGCGCCCCCCAAACAAAAGTATTTGTTGTTAATGCCATTTAGCGGCATATGGACACAAAATGGCCGATTATTAAGTGAATGTTACTTCTACAAGAAGTTAAAACATCAAAGCCATTTTATTGAAAAATAACCAGTAATTTCCAAAAAAAGTGAAAATTTTGGTCTGAGGAGGAGCTCTAACAGCCAACGTGATTAGATAACGTATAAAGTTTGGTACAATTAACATTTTCCTTTTAGAGATTTAACCATTGTGCTAATTTTTTTAAATTGTCTTCTAGTGACTAGCACTTCTAGCAAGGTCCCTAGTAGGCCAACCTCCCCACAGTTGAGAACTACTGCTATGAAGCACCAAGCATAACGCAACAGACGTTTCCTTAGATATTATGCAATCGGTGACATGAAGTCATCCCCCCTTTCTTACAAAGCTGGAGTTTCCAATACCTTGCACATGACCGAAAGCTGCAGAGGCAGGTCTTCAACCTTCACAAAGTCCTCTTCATCTGACTTCTGGCTCAAATTAGCTGACCCTACTTCCTGTTTTAATAAATAATGGCGAGGGGGGGAGGGAAAAAAAAAAAAAAAAAAAAAAGTAGTTGCATAAGAAACGGTTTGCAAGAGCAGCAACATATATAAACAAATTTAAGCCTTGCCAGTCTGTTTATCCTGGTGGTCCCAGAACAGCAGGCAGAACAAAACAAAGGCAAGTAGGGAAGTAAATGTGAGAAAAACCAAGACAGCGGGTGAGCGGCTGACCCCCCATTACTCACGTGCTCATTAATCATCACCGGAGAGTCTGTGTCAGGACTGCAGGCTGAAGAGCTCCGAGGAGAAATCGCTCCCGATTCAGCCTGAACACTCTCGCTGCCATTGGGGCAGCCCGCGCCATCTTGTGTGGGTGCCTCAGCCCCACTGGAGTCCATTCCTAAGGACTCTGAGTTTCTCACTTTAGGACATGGGAAGAGAAGTTTAATGCTTTCACCATTACTTACAGCTTTATAGAAGAGGAGTCCTTACTGATTTGGGGGAGTCACCCAAATGAACACGCTGACTGCAGTACAGGGTACGTAGGCGGTGTGTTACTACCCACCATCATCTGGGGCAGTCATTTCTGGATCAGTCGTTTCTTCTCTACTTCCATTCTCCGGGACTTCATTTTTTCCCTAAAAAAAAAAAAACCACAGCCAACATTCACAGGATTTACCAGCACCAACTTACCACCCGCCAGAAAAATCTACTACCTTCCAACTGGTTTACCTGATCCTCCCCGCAGGGAGTGTCCTGATTGGCCTGAAGGGATGTCTGCACATCCACAGGCCCTGCCTCAAACTCCTCCAGCTCCTCTTCGTCTCCCTCATCCTCTCCACTGCCGTAGTTGGTCAGAGGCTGCGTTTCTGCCTTTGATAAGCCTGTGAAGAGCAGTAGGGGGGTGGATGTCAGCTGTGGGCTGGACAAAATGATTGGCCCATGTGAGGTGAATGGGAGAAGCACCAGAGCAGGCACTCCACACAAAACATGTATGAGCTCCCTTACTTATTGAGAGGGGTAGTCCTGGGCCATCTTCATCATATTCCTCCTCATCCTTGTCAGAGGGATCTGCACTCCCCTCACCTTTCATCCCAATACACTTGCCCTGCTCAAGGTCAGCAGTTGCTTCCTTCTGCTCAGTTTTTTCTACATCCTGGTGAAAAGACAGAAGCCCATTTCACACCACTACCACATAAGTATAAGGCTGTGCTGAAGATGTCCCAGCATCAGCAGTACTAAAGGAACTCCAGACACAGCGCACTTGAGAGCAGCCTGGTGGCTACAGGTGAACCTACTTTGTCGTGACAGGCAGAGGACTGGGGTTTCTCCTCTTCACAGGGCTGGTTTTCCTGGAAACACAATACAGGTAGAAAACAGTCTCAAATGACTGACTGACACACACACACACACACACACACACACACACACACACCTCAGCCTTAGGTACCCGTGCCCCTGCAATCTTCTTCCTGCTCCTCTGGCGACCTGCACCTCCAGCATCCAGGTCTTGCATGAGGCGGAAGAAGGCCAGTTCGTTGAAGAGGATCTCGGAGATCTCCACCAGCAAGTCTTCTCCACACTCCTTTAAAGTCCGGCCAGCAAATCGGCTCAAGGAATCCTAAGAGGAGGGGCAGGTCAGGTATCAGGTCACAGATCATTGCATTGAGAACTGACACGAGGCCAGAGCCTAAGAAAAACCTACCTGCAGGATCCCTCCCAGCTGGCGGTGGAAGAACCTGACAAACTCCTTGCTGTCATCGTCATGCTGTGTGAGCTCCAGCACCATGCGTCGGATGGATGAGAGCAGCTGGGGGGAGCATACCTCATCCATGTGCTCCTGGTGGAAGGAGTGGTATTGATTTAGTACAGTAAAAACAATACACAGAAAATTAGTCACAAACATATGATTCTCACACCTTGAGGACAGGTATAACCTCTGTCATGATGCCCTTTATCTGCCTGTCCAGTTGTTGAGTGTCTATTTGAGGACAGTGGACATTTGCACCATCGCTGGCACCTAGGGGAGACAACAAAACCACAATTTTCCCCGCCCTCTACTAGGATACGTGTGATCAAGGTTCATGTCAGCATGAGTGAAACCCAGGTAAAATGAGGGAGTAACACACGGAGTGTTGCACCTTCCAGGAGTCGAGCTGCAGCATGATGAGCAGCAGAGGCGTCAGCTCCCCCTCCATTACCCTCAGCCTGCAACTTGGAGTGCTCGATCAGCTTCACATTGCCTGCAGTTTTATCCATGTTGATGACTGTGTTTCCTGGACAACAAAAAGTCAAGAAAGGTCACTTGTCAGGCCTGTATTGTGTTGAAACAAGAAGATACAGAATGGTATTCTTTCAAAAATAAAAATTACCTAGATCACCATTTGCAAAGTAGTTGGAAACGGTAGACTGGTTGCTGTTTTCCATAGAATCATTTTGTTTCCTGGTCAAATTAAGTTTATTACCACGGTTCTTCTCAGAAACATCCTAAAAACAATAAAGAAGAAAAACCCAAACATCAACTGTGGACAATGTGTAAAAAGATTCCTCTGTAGAACTGTGTGCACCATGTGTCAAAAGACTAATTCTTGGTTCTACATCTGAAAACTGTCTCATCTGTAAGAACCTTATCTAAACCAGGCTACTGTGGTGGAGGAAGGACATTTGAGGGAGTGAATGACTGCTGAGGTGGGGCAAATTGGTGCACACTCACAGTGTCACTGGTGGCCAGGCTCTCGCTGGGGGTGAGCTCTGAGTTGGAGGCTGCAGCCCAGGCGCCGTGTCCCAGGGGTAGCGGCCGATCGCCATTGACTTTGTTCTCTGTCAGGTGCCTGCTCACGATGTCCTGCCAGGATTCATAGGAATCAGGTCAAAACTCTGCACCCTCAAAATGCGTTGCATCACTCCTCAGTGGTGAAAGACAGACACTTTCAACATTGCAGAAGTACCTGGAGGGAGAAGAGTGCCCTCTGCCGCAGGTAGTCTGTGTTGAGTAGCTGTAGTTCATGGAAGAGCTCGATGAGGAAGTGTGGCCGTGATTCATTCTGAGAAATGAGTGTGGCGACCTCCGAGTAAATGGTCTCCCGCAGGGTCTCAAAGAGCGAGAAGTCGCTACTCGCGTCTGTAGAATGGAATGAGGCATGACAGGTGCGATTAACCCCAGAACACTTCAGATGAACATTTCCAAAGCTATGAGAATGGACTGCTGTGTTGCCGTTTTCCACAGAGTCATTTTGTTTCCTGTTCAAATTAAAGTTTATTACCACAGTTCTTCTCAGAAACATCCTAAAAAACAAAGAAAAACCCAAACACAAACCGCAAACAATCTGTAACAAAAAAAAAACCCTCTGTAGAACTGTGTGCACCATGTGTCAAAAGACTAAATCTTGGTTCTACATCTGAATACTGTGTCATGTGTAGGAATCTTATCTAAACCAGGCTTGTGCTGCTCATTTTGTTAATTGAGACCAAAACCAAGAACTTGCTAATGTCACTCCCTATAAGCTCACAACTGATACTCCTACATCAAGCCCATTGTTCTACCCCTTGTCCATCGAATGGCTCTGCAGGGCACAGGAAGAACACACAAACCACAAACACACCATACGCTACAAAGACTAAACTGAGACACGCAAGAACTACACACACATTAACAGTCAGAAACAAGGGGGAAGGGCTGGCTGTGAACACACACAAGATGATTCGTTACCTGGTGCACATGCAAAGCTGTTAGAGTGGATGGTAGCTCTTGGAGAACATGCTGCGAGGAAGCGGACAAACACGTGAAGGGAAGAGGGGGGGGAAAATAAAAAAAATTTAAAAAAATAAATAAAACCTACATGGCCAACCAGGAAGTGGGACAGAATTCAGCCAACAAAGTAAATAAATACAAAGAGGCATAAAAGCATTCTTCTTCTGCACTTTATATTTCTACTTTATTCGCCCTTCAAGGTAAGATGACTGAGAAACCATAGCCCTAATCAGACACACGAAGCAGCTGTATCTGAAAGCAGTCATCCTTCTAGCCCAAATGAAGCAGACATACCTGAGGACAGTTCGTTGGACTTGCGGACACTGGCCTTGCCATCCAGTTTCTCCCGTGTCAGCCTGTCCAGCAAGCCCTGGTCTGGCTCTTTGGACCTGGCACGTGTGACTCCACCCTGGTCTGACTCACTGCCACTCGAGGCGCCGTTGCTTCCCACTCCTGGAGGAATCAGGACAGTCAAGACAGCCTGGCTACAGTGTTACCCTTCATCCTAACCTGCCCAGTACTTTCATAGCTCTTAGCAGTGCTGTGCTGCCACCTAGAGTTGTTATAATACACTACTGATCTTCACTTGCACTTCTGATCAAGGTTCTTCTTAGAGTCACATTCAACTAAATATGCACGCGCACGCACACACACACCTTGGGATTTTGTGTGCCCTTTGTTCCTCCTCCGCTTGCCTTTAGAGCCTGGAGTTTTGTCTCTTGAGGCCAAGCTGGCCTGAGCTGAGGCTTTGCCTCCAGTGCGGAAGGTTTTCGTGACAGTAGTCGGGTCCGTGGGGTCTGGCATGCTGATCAAGCTGTCCAAAGACTCCTGCTGCTTTGGCTGGGAGGTTGTTTGCTTTGACATCTGGTTGCTCCTCTGGCCAGAGGAGTCCCTACAATTCAGGAGGCCAGGGCCCTTCAGCTCCTCACGTGCGCAGGGGCTGCCAGCCTCACTCTCCTTCCGGGTCCTTCCATTCCAACATATGGAAACAGACAGTCATTGCAGCAGTTTAAACTACATGAACAGGTAAAAAAAAGCCACTACAAACTCCAGTATAAGCACACATGCACACTCACCAGCTGTCTGCACCACTATGAGGAGACCCATCAAAAGCCTGTGGGAAGCCCATGTACTCAGTCTTTGCAGAGTTATTGGGGTCTGGTGGTGTCTGCTGGGGATGGCTGCTGTTGCTGCCACCGTCGCCATGCGGCACTGGGGTCCTACTGAAGTCTCCCACCGTAGGAGCAAACATGGGGTTAAATGCCATCCCTGTAGGGGGGGGGGGAGAAACTGAGTTTTGAAGACAGAACTTTCTAGGCTGAACAGCACTGTGAAGCAGGGCCTTACCAGTGGACAGGGGCGAGAAGGCAGCGAGCCCAGGCATACCCAGAGTGCCCATGGGAGGAGGTGGCAAGCCAAAGGGCATAAAGAGGCTAGGAGACACCGCTCCAGAGCCCTGGTGGGAGGACTGGGGCAGCTGCTGCTGTTGGCGGATGAGTTGGTCCAGCACCTGTCTGAGTCTGTAGGCACAGAGGCAGAGAGTTCAAATGCAGTGATGACAATGATTAGTAGCCCTTAATCTGACTACACTTCCTTACCTTTGCACATTACTCTGCTGCCATGCCAGCTGAGTGTAGCACTGGTGCAGCTGGTGCATGATGAAGTGTACTTGGGGGGAGCCCACACTGCTGGGCAGCAGGCTGTAAGGGCTGGACAGCATTGTCTGCAGCATGTAGGACAGTGTCTAGGGTGCAGGAGGAGGCTTTGTTCAGAGCCAGACTAAATGGGAATTCAGTCAACTTTTGATGCAAGCTAAGTGCTATGGAACACAAGTTCAAATCCCACCTGCTGGTCCTGCATGAGAGTCTGACACATGCTGGTGCTGAAGTCCAGCTGCTTCTTGAGTTGGGCCACCTGCTCCTGCCAGTGATGTCGGCCCTCAGAGAAGGACAGTTCTGATGCCCAGCGCAAGTTCTCCTGGCGCCTTACACCACTGCTCCCAGGGGACCGCTTGGACCAAACCTTCGTTCTGGTTTCAGGTTTGGGTTGAGATGAAGACTGACCAGCCCCTTCTGCAGAAAAAGGATTTGTGGCCTTGAGGGCACTGGGAAAAGAAAGACAGATTAGACAGAGTTGCCTAATAAACTGTGAGCAAAAACAAGTAGACCAGCAGGACCGCAAACAGTGTAGAGACCCACTTGTCCCTATTGCCACTGTTTTAAAAAAAAAAAAAAAAAAAAAAAAAAATTCAGGCACCTTCCCCTTGACGTCCTGGTGCTGTTGGGTTGGCCTTTTCGATGATATGTTGCCATGTCCTCGCCAGAGCTGTAGTCTCCTTCCTCTCCCTCCCTGGCCCCCATTTCAGAAGGATAGTCATCTTCCTCATTTTGGTTACTCCGTGTAGAGTCTCCCCAAGTGGCCATTGTCCTGTGCACACATGCAAACCCAAATTCAGAAGAGCAAGTATACGACTTCTTCTGAAAAACTAAAGTCTGCGACTAAACCCATCTCCTCAGCACAAAATTTTCATAGGAAAATGCATTTAATCAATTACATTTTGGCTGAACCATTTTAATCTTGAAAAACCAGTTCAGGTTCACTCTCCCAAAATGAGAGGCGGTGGGGGGGGGGGGGGGG
>UFQX01001142.1:99823-116350 GCA_900497675.1 Arapaima gigas
GGGGGGGGGGGGGGGGGGGGGGGGGGGGGGGGGGGGGGGGGGGGGGGCAATTTACAGACAGGGAAAGCAAAGGGGACCTTTCATCACGGCTTAGTGGCAGAGAGGTATGTGGATTGACTCCTGCATCTGTCAGGTTGCTCCGCCTCTGGTGTTCAGCCATCAGAGACTCTAACTGTTTGCGTCTGTTTCTCAGCTCCTCCCGCTGGATTTGGTGGCGGCGCATCTCTGACCACAACTGTACACACACAGAGGGATATGAGGGCATGTCTTCACCTCTACCTCCTCAGGACATTTGCCAGGTTTCGGGGGAGAAAACATACCTCATTATCTGGCGCAGATGCCTCTGTCACTGGTTTAGGTCGAGTTGTACCAACATTCACAGAGGGGGTGGATGCAGCAGCTGGGGCCTTACTGAGGCCTTGCTCACTCATGCTGGATACCGAGGACTATGGAGAGAGGATATATTCCCTTGGTACACAGCATCACATCCTGCAGTGGCACTACCACATAGGACACAAAACATCACTAGAGGGCCTTAAGAACAACTCAGTCCTTCCTGTTGCTGCTGAAGAACAGCAGTACCTGAAGTTCAGGGCAGGCCCACTGTAGGTCCTGGATCTTCCCTTGGATCTCCATCAAGCGGAGCCTCTCATCCTGCAATCTTTTCAGCTCCTGCTGCTGCTCTCGCAGACGCACCTCATACAACTTCTCCCTATAATACACACACCATTCAAATACCTGCCTATGACCCTGCACCTTAACCCCAACCAGCTCACAACCCACTCTAGGGGCCCAGCTACCTGGACACATCTTTTGGAGACTTGGATGCAGGGGTTCTGGCATTGTTGGGCCGCTGTTTAGGGACGTCTTCTTCATTGGCTGTGGTGGCATCCGTGTCACTCTGTAACAAAGAATCAGCTCAGGCTTTTCTTGGCTTACCTTGAAAAATTACTTTTTCCTTTACCAGACTGCAGTAACTGAGATACCCACCTGAACCATGGCCACCAGCTCCTGCAGCTGCCTTAGCTTCTCCTTGGCACTCTGGAGGCGGCGGACCTTCTGGACAAATTCCGGATCCTCCCCAAGGCTACTCCTGCGGCTGGATGCTGAGCCCTCGCTGTCGCCCCGTTGCTCACGGATGTTGTCCTCTTCCTCCAGACCATCCTCTTCTTCATCTTCATTGTCATCTTTCACCTCATTGTACGGGCAGTCCCGGTTGTACTGGCACTCTGGAGGACAGTCGACAGGACTCATTCAATCAAAACAGATCAAACATAGCCCGAATTTAATGGTTTGGAGGGAACCCACACAAACATCTGAAAGTCATTTCAATGTACATAGTAATCTCATGACACAGAGCGCTGACCATTTCAGCACATGGGACAAAATGAAAAAAGGGTCTTAAGAAATAAAGTAAATCAATGTTCAGATACAAATGGAAAAGGCCCCTGTCAATAGCTGATTGTAGACAATACGTAAGAGATGTAATTGCAATGAAGTACTAAAATTGAAGGGATAAGACCCACCTATTACTGTCGAAGTATTGAGACTGCGCAGATTAGCTGCCGAGCGGTTGTTGATCTCACATTCCGTGTTCAGCCTCCCATCACGGTTGTTGGAACTATGAGCATTAGCAAGGCTATTCATATCCATCCAATTGCTGCTACGCTGTGGGTTTCTGATGACCCCCAAAAAGAGAAACCAAAAAATGACCACGTGTACTGAAACAGCAGCCACTAAATATGGGTGAAATGATGAGTCATTTTAATGTGATGTATTAAAAAGTGGCATATACCTCAGGTTGGTAGCAGGCTCTCTGTTCTCCTGCTCAGAGTCAAAGATGGTTTCAAAGATGGAACCATCCTCACTCTCCTCCTCCTCCTCCTCATCCCTGACATTCTCATTCACTGTATCTATCATCATGTCTGAGGTCTGCTCATAGTACTGCACCAGCTCCCGTAGCTCATTCAGTCGTGTGTGTACCTCCTTCAGCTTCCTGCAAAGGGAGGGAGGGAGGGCACGTGCGCACGCACACGCACACACACACATAAATGCAGCTTAATTTTGGTTGAATTGACATTTCTGAATCAACTGCCCCGGATGTTCCTCTTACAAACAAAAGGCCGAGACAGGAGAGGTGTTCAAGGGAAATGCGACCAAACTGAGCTAGTGATGTACCTGAGTTTTGCACCTGGGCTGACATTGCCTTCAGGGTAGGAGTTTGGGTCCAGTCCAGGGGTAGCACGGGTACTGCTGTCCCTAACAAATCCTGAGGAGCGCTCAGCTGACCCACTTGACACAATGCCCCTCTGATCCATACTGTGTGAGGAGGTCACGGGCAGAGTTCGGCCTGAAGGTGGTCACACGAGAGCCCATCAGTCGTCCCATCAAAATCTCACGCATCGCATCAGATTGATAACGTGACAAAAAAATTGACAGGTTGGTGGGGTTATAACCAGAGCTGCAGGAGCCTAAATAGCATGAAACATGGTGCTTTAAGCAGTAAACAGACATGAGCTAAATGAACAAAAGGTACAAAACACTGATAGGTGGGAAAATGTGTGCAAGCCATTTACAGGAATTGTTGTTCAATGTCTGATCTCTGAGAGCATGCAGTTCCTGAAGAATCTTGTCCATGGTCTCCTTTTTGTCCTGGAGTTCCTTCAACGTGGCACGCTTGGAGCTGGCTGCTACAGTGGTGACTGCTGTTGGGGTCCGTCCCCTGGAAGCTTCCCAGGAGAGAGACAAGCTTTCAGCTTGCCTCCGGTTGTCTGGAACAGTTTTAGTCTGGACACACAAGGAGACAGATCTGTGAGGTAGTAAGGAGGGCCACACCAAAGCATCTGAAACAGTAGGAAAACCACAAATTTTTTCTTGCATAAACACCTCTAATTTGCTTAAACTGAATCACCTTTTTCATATGAAGATCTGCACTTACTGACCTGAGAGTATATTAAGTTGAACCACATTTAAACGTTGCTCATCATACCTGTGTGTCATGAAGTTGATTATGGAAGCGCTGAATCAAGTCATTCAGCTCATCATTCAGCTCTGAAGTGATGCTCAGCCCAGAAACACTTCCTGTTGTTTCTGTTACAACTACACAAAAAAGACAACATGAGAAAGGCAAAAAAGTTACTTTGAATATAAATACACGTTTCACATTGAAAGTGGATGAACAAGGATGTAATCTCACTGGTATCATCAGCAGCAGATGCCTGCGGTGCTTTGTGCTGCATGGCTAATAGAGCAGCCTGTCTGCCTTGCAAGGCCCTCAGCTGCTCCTGTTGTTCTAGCATCTTCTTCAGCAAGTCCTGCTGCTTGCGCAGATTCTCCAGGTCCTCCTTTGCCACAGCACCACGAGTGTCCCGGGACTGGGTGATGGAAAAAAGATTTACCACAGGCATAACTTCCCTTCACTCTGCACCTTTTCCCAAAAATTCAAGGGGAGAAATTTAAGTTTAAAAAAAAAATAAATAAAAAATAAAAAAAAAAAATTGTGTCCCTAAGCAATATTTACATCCAATTTGGTACATTTACATATTATTTTTTAAAAGATAGAGGCAAAAATGCTGCTAGTTTACTCGGCGAATATGAAGAAAGTTTTTATACTGATCATGTTCTTTTGCACCCTAAGGTAGCTTTTCAGAAGGAAGTTACTCACAGCAGAGCGGCTACCCTCTGGGGAGAACTGGATGTTCAGAGATGTGCCTTCAGCAGCTAAGCTAGAACCAGCCGGCGAATGTAGAACACGAAGATCCTCCTCCTCGTCTTCTCTGGCCTGGAGGGGTAATGATTGGGGGGGACATGGGAATGTCTGCAGTATGCATAAACGCACTGACGGCTGGCAAACTTCCAGAAACTTTCAATGACAGCAAGACAGAGCAGTTCAATCCAACACTCCAAACCAGAGTTGTTTACCATCATTCTAAGATAATTTACTGAACACTGAGGAAAAAAACAGACATATCAGCTCACCAACATCTTCTGCAGAAACCATAGGTAGGATTTCTCCTGCTGCTTCAGGTGATCAATGAGATAAGACAAACGCTCGACATTGGCTGGCACATCACTCTTCTCCACCAAGTCATCACGCATGCTGCTGGCTTTGCCAATATAGTCACGGATCTGGACGAGCTTGCTAACAATCTGGAGATAGAATGCATACAGCAGCACAGGGCCAAATGAGCAGAGGCCAAGCACACAAAGAAATATTTTCATCCCAAAGCCACTTAACAGAAAAGAGTCATCCTGCCTGCAAAAGGCTTTTTAGGTACAACTACTTGACTAAACAGATTGCGTCAATATAAAATTTCACTACATAAATGAGTGCGTATGAGACTATCCAACCTGTAGCACTGCTCCCCTACCTAATCATCACTTCATCTAGATGTACAAACCATTTATGGCTCCAATGAGCTGAATGAAGGGTATCACTACTGGGGAAACAGGGTGTACAACTGAAGCAAAAAGACTTACCTGACTGCTGTCAACCTCAGGCTCTCCGTTGCCGTCAGCCACAAGAGGGGACCCTCGTTCCTGGATGGGCACTTCATTACTGGGGGAGGCAGTGACTGGAGGTGACTGCTTGCTGTTGTTAGTGTTGACCAGCAGTGGCATTAAGTTGAAGGCCTTCTTGTTCTCAGCCAGCTGCCTCTGGTTGTTGGCCGCCGTAACGCGGCCTTGGGAATCACTTCCGATGCTCCGCTGTTCAACAGCCAGCATTTCAAAATATGATCACAACCAGCTCGCACCAAGTGCCGAGAGCTCATGAAACCATCCTGCGAACCATTGCAAGTTTTTCTTCACCGTTAAAAAAGCAGCCATGATGTTGTAGTCAAAAATTGTACACAAATAAAAATGATTAACGCTCTGCAGTGCCCAGTGAACACCACAATGGCTTTCTACAACCCTGGTAGCGTGCCGACTCAACCCACCTGGTCCAGGTCGGTGAAGTTGATCCTCTGCCTCAGCTTCTCTAGCTCGGCTTGCTCCGGCACAGACATCTGGGTCCCGTAAGAGTGCGGGGTGCGCGTGCGCCGCCGACCGGTCCCTGGCGTGGACTCCGGTGAGATGCCGTTGGTCAACCGGCTCTCGGCCACCTCGCCCACTTTCTTCTTGTTCTTCTCAGAAGACCGATTGGCCTTCTGCTGCTGCTGCTGCACATCCCAGCCCTTCACAAAGGGAACCAGAAGACACAAGGTGACACTGACATTTATTTTCAACGATTTTTAAAATGTATTTTATTTACAACAATTTAAGCCATTTATACAGACAACAAATTTTTTTTTTTTTTACTACAGTAAACTGGGTCAAGTAACTTAGCATGAGGGTATTACAAAAGGAAGTGAGACTCAAAACCTGGGTCCTACAAGTGGTGACTCTAACCACTGTGTTACCTGCTGCCCCCTGACACAGCTAGAAGTCTCACCCGAGCCACCGAGTTTAAGTCCTCTCCTTAGTGGTGGAAAGTAGGACACATGCACAGAATGGCAGCTTTTATATCACACCCAATTCTGGAATCAGTGTGGCTGAACAAATACGAGCCCTCGGGGACAAGGCAGTGGAGGGTTGGTATCAGAACTCTGCCACTAAGTCCAGAGCAGGTCTGACCTGACCTTGTTTGAAACAAAACTGGTGGTTTTTTTTTTTTTTTAAAACTGACCTCAGTTTTTGACTGCTTATTTGCTGCTCTCTGCTTGCATTACATCTTACCCTGTTGTTCAGTCGATCCTCCAAGGTGCTGTTGACAGTCCAGCTGGCAAAGTCATGTTCGTCAGCACGTTCATCAAATGAGGCCCCACCTGTGGCCATCGTGACTTGACTGTAACCTGCATGACACACCCACTGTCAGTCAGTATACAGCAAACAGCTAGGTGATGGATACAAGGCAGGGAAGTACAGCAGTGACACAATGTCACTGCCTTGCATTAAGTACTACAACTAGCATCCAAATCCTGGTTCAGGTTAACGTCAATTATTTGGTAGGGAATAAACAAAAAGGCCCTGCCAATGGCTGAGCAGGACAAGTCTGTTAAAAGAAACAAAGTCGTGGTGAGTACAGACTGAAGCTGACAGTGCTGTAATGTATACCGAGATGCAGACCATGCAGAATCCCCGGCAGAGAAATCCCGAGACCACTAAGATCAGCTCGCAAAACAAAAATTGATGAACCTGGTAAAAGACCAATTAAATTTTGCTTTCATCAAGTTCAGTTAACAGACGTTACTCAAAACCACAAACCGATTAGCCACGTAATGGGTCTTCACCTGACATTTTAGCATGTAAAACCAGAGGTAGGTCAGGTGTTTGAGTGCACAGGAAACCCAAACACCACCACTTTACCTGTCAAAAATCAAAGGAGGACAACTTGGTGTTCCTTCTGAGGAAATTACTGATAATGACAAGGAAATGACACCAGTAGGAAACCGTTTACACTTGGTGGTGTTGGTTAACAACTGTCACAAACTGTTGACCTTGCCAATTCTCCTGGGAAACGGTAACACACCTGCACCCCCCAATACACCACCCAACGGAGACTGTTGATCTCCATTTCCTTCCATGTGAACAAAAAAGCCATTGGTATCCAGCTCAGACAACTAAAATCACAGAGAAATGTTAGCACCCTCAGTAAACACGAGGAGCAGGAGAGTTCCACCCTACATTAACATATTATAATACAGGAGCAGTTTGGTCTGTAGAGCACCAGCAAGCATGTAGAAATGTATTTGTCCAAGATTAATGTGAGATAAACATTGGGAGTCTGTATAATTTCAATATATACAGTTGCAATCACAACACCAACGACAATAACCACCCCCGTTGCCATGACAACCCCCTTGGCGCTCAGTGGAACTCCAGGTCGGCAGTTATAACCGTCACCGACCTAAAAACGTCCATAAAACACGAAATACTCACCGAACTAAGAAACCCCCACAAATTCGCTTTATATCGTTGGCACCTTCAAATATAGCACACCTGTTAAAAACGAGAACCAAGCCCGTCTGTCAGATTAGCCGAACTAGGCCACTTAAACCGAGCAACTGAGTAAAAACGGGTTAAATTATGAATTTTCTCTCCCTCTCTGGCGTTTCCAATGTAGGTCAGGACAACATTTTACCTCAGGAATTAACAACTTCGGAAACACTAGAGAGAAACATGCATTCGGTCACCCAGCTAGCCGGGCTCTGCTCCAGTTCGCACATTCTGCCGCTAAATATTCGGTCAAATCTACCAAAACAGCCACCAAGTTCGCGCGACGACGCGGCCACCAGGCAGCGCTTAGAAGTGCTTAAAGCGGTCAACAAGAAGAAAGCACGCTAACCAAGACTAGTTATGGCTAACCAGGTCAGTCAGTACAAAGCTGGAACAGGCGAGAAAGCGCAGAAATTATTTCACCTCAGAAAGTCCGCAAGGAACTCAGCAGCCCGGGGACGATCTGAAACCGCTCCTGCGAAGTCAGAGGTCACAGTGTCGAAGAAACGCAGTTTAAACCGTCCTCAAAAAGCGTCTTTAGTGTTTTATTTCATCTATTTAAAGCGCAATTTATAAATCGCAGCTAAGGCGCAACGTCCGCGCGCTCAGCCGCCATCTTTTGCGCGCGAGCTCCGCCGGCGGAGGGATTCCTTGGCACCCGCACCTACCCCTATTTAAACTTTACCAGCACTGTTCGTTCGCTCGTATTTTACTTGTGTGATATTAGTTTAACTGTTCTTGGAATCATATTTCTTAAAAAAAAAAAAAACTTACATAGCTTCAACTTCCGGGTGAACGTATTCTATTAAAGATCGGACCTATATATGTCCTCGCATGGTTACGGAACGTTGTGCGGCTGCCACACAGTTTTGGAGAAATTAGGTCTCCACAATCGGAATGTTAAACTCCAAGTCATTCTGCTAAAATGCTGAATACTGTAAACACGGTTTACCTGTTTTGCAGAACGTTCATTTTTCTTGAAAAAGCACAACCTTAAACAAGAGAATTGAGTGTAACTTTTACAAGCTGTGCATTGCAAACTGAACACAATGAGCACATTATTGTGAAGCTGTCATCACCCACAGGCCCAGGTGGTCAGTGACCAGTGTGAACCTCGGCGAGACCCGGGGACAGTAAGGGTCCGAATAAGAGAAGGTTCGAGGTAGAGGAAGGGTGTGAAAGAGAGTAGGATGTGGGCAGACAGGAGGATCCCTGATCCCACTCGTGCAACGCTAGTTGACCATGTTTTTGTTCATAGAATCTAATTTATCAACTTCCATCCCATCCCATCGCAGGACTTCTTTTAGACAAATCCTCCACCTGATGCCTGTGACATTCCACACGAACACGTCTTCACAGACACGACAGGGTTCGGCCTCCTCGGGTGGAGATGAAGTGGGCAGAAGATCGGGACCTGCAGAGCAACTACAACCACGGTTGTGCGGGCAGCATCAGGCTTCATGCAGGCACCAGACCGCCACGGACCCCACCACCTCCTCCCTACACTCGGTCTTCTCAGCACCCCTTGGGCCAGGTAACACAGGCCATATGCTCGCATTCTTTGGTGATCTATGGTATGTTCTGATTTAGCAGGAGCTCACTGAGTCACGGTGGCTAGATAGAAGGTGCTGAGGATTAATCCTTACTTTTTTCATGTGTATTTCCTACAGCTGTATATTTTAAATTAGCCAGTTCTGGAGCTTGTTTTGTCCGTTGGCAAATTTGCTTAACAGTAAACACTGAAGTGTGGAGAACGCACATGCTTCTATCTTCTCTGTAGTTCAGCACGTTCTCAGCCACAGTAGGACGCTGTACCAAAGTTCAAGACTTGCAGGTGATACTGAAAGAGCTTAAAGGTTCTGATTTGCTTTTCTCCCATTTGAATCTTTAGCGTGAATCAAGAAAAACAAACGTGATGGGCTGCTTTAACATTATTGACATCTTACCCAGTGGTCAGTCTGGTTTCAATCTTTGTTTACAGCCATCACGTTTATCAGTTCCATCTGAACATTCTTCTGTTGTGACTCACCGTTGGACCAGACTGCTAGACTGTAACTGGATTTAGAAGGTTTGGAGGCATCCACCCTACCAGGCTGAACAACAGAGCACTTCCCAAGTGGATGCGCCAGGAGAGCTGTGGTTTTGCGTCCCGTAACTTTCTTCCAACGACATTGATTTTAAGAGTCCTGCAGAAGATCACAGGTCGACGATGGGAAAAACTGAGGGGTGGAAGGGAGTTATCCTTGGATTTATGTTCTTCACACATATTTGTGTGTCGGTAAGAAGCTGGTTTCTGGTTTGCTTCTGAGTTTCACAACTGCAGACTCAGAATCTTACACACGCATTGAACATTATGGATGTTGTTTTCTCAGATTTAGGCACCACATAAGTAGCATTTGCATATTCTAACTGCTACCTTCAATTTCTTTATTGGATTTATAGCCAAGATAGCAGTTGCCATATGTGTATCTTCAGTTTGCATTTGCATGAGGTCCAGTAGGGAGTTGAGTGACCACACCGGTTGACTTTTCAGAGTTTTGCTCTGCTATGTTTGGCATAGTTGTCCACACAGCTCTTATGTAGCATGTTTGTGACGTGTGTATTTATCTGTTGGGTCGACCGGGATTTCAGTCCTCGGACGAGTGTCAGCAGGAGAACGTGCGCCTCAGGGCTCAGGTGAGGACCTTGCAAGAACGGGTCGCTACGCAGCAGGCGCTCCTCAGCCAGCTGCACAGCCAGCATACGCAGGTTTCCACCACCGATGGCATCCACATCGACACTGGGGGAGAAGTTGAGTATGCAGGTAGGGTTCATCTTGTCTGCTGGACACACACCTCCACACCTGGCTAGGGGACACACTGTGCAAAGACCAACACACAAGTGAGGCTGGACAAGCTGATCTCACTTGGACTCATCATGTCAACACCCTCTGTCTCGGTTGTTTCCTTACCCTGCGCTACTCTTCAGGCAGGGGTGACCTACATCAACGCAGCAGTGATCCGCAGGGAAACAAACTGAGGAAGAAAGAGGGCAGTTAAACAAAGCTGTACGTTTAATTAGTTTCCCAGCACAGTGAAAGTTCAGGAGGCCCAGAAACTCGATTTTGATGAGGGGAGTTGCATGTCCATCTCATCAGACTGTGTCAAACAGTCGAGTGAAAGCGGATGTAGCACTGCAGCCGTGTTGACTTTTGGCACTTCTGCTCAGACTGCACACAGGTGTACAACGACGGCAAAAGGCAGAGCGGGCTGTACGTGATCAAGCCCCTCCGGTCACCGAGCAAGATCACCGTCTACTGTGACATGACCGAAGGGGGCGGCTGGACGGTCTTTCAGAGGCGGACTGACGGCAAGGAGTCTTTCTACAGGTCAGAGAAGTCGCACTTACGTGTGTTTTTTGACTGTGTTCACATCAGTGTATTTCGTTTAAGTGGAGAGCAGAAAAGGTTGTCGTCACATGAATCGGGGATGTTAAAAACCTGTTGTGCTTCAGGAGAGATTCAGGTTCTTACCGGGTCCTGTTTGGGTTTCTGCAGGAGGTGGGCAGAGTACAAGAAAGGCTTCGGAAACATGCGTTCCCCCGGTGGAGAATTCTGGCTAGGAAATGACAACCTGCATTACCTGACATCTCAAGGTAGAACCTGCCCCCCCACGGCCCCTTCAACTTGTCTCCCACACAGGCCTCGGTGATATTTATACAGTACTGTATCCTCCGCTGTGGACCAAGCCCAGAATGTGGCGTGATGTGTTGTTCGTGTAACATACCCCCCGATTTATTAAATCGCACGATTCATGTCACAGTGTTTAAATGTACGACAAAATACGAGCAGTTAACTTTGCAGTTTGCCGTAGCAGCACACAGGGACACACAACCCCTCGCAGAGGTGTCCTGTGACTCTGTTTTGCAGGGGATTACACCCTCAGGATCAACATGGAGGATTTCGAAGGCAATCGGAGATTTGCGGTGTACAAAAGTTTCAAAGTGGCCGATGAAAAGGTATACCCCCCCACCCCTGCCGCTGTTGTCTGGCCGTTGTTCCGGGTGGAATTTCGCACGGCCCTCGATGCCAAATTCAACTCAAGCCGCTGTGCAGATTTTTATGAGATTTACAAGTGGATAGGATTTCTGACAAAGTCTCTTGTATTTCTGCTCTCTATCTTGCTTGTAGTCGAAGGCTTGCGGTTTATATAGGGCTAAGAAAAGTTTCTGTTAGATTGTATTAGTTCAACACAGTTGCCAAAATTGTTGCTTCATTTTGAAATCCTTAAAATAAAAACGAGCTTTTTAAGTTTACATGAACAATTGCGGCGGGCCTGTAAAATGTCTCCAGTTTTATGTACCGGTAAAGAAAAGGTCAAGTGTGTGGTCGGTGCTCTCAGGACGGGTACCAGCTGAGGTTCGGCGAGTACACGGGCACGGCGGGCGACTCGCTGGCGGGCAGCTACCACCCCGAGGTGCAGTGGTGGGCCAGCCACCAGGGCATGAAGTTCAGCACCTACGACAAGGACAACGACCGCTACGAGCTCAACTGCGCGCGGGAGGACAAGGCCGGCTGGTGGTTTAACAGGTTCGGAGTTGGCTCCTGTTTACCCCCCCCCCGCAGGATTCCAGTTGGCTTTTCTTCATGCCTCTTCTGTTCTTGTCCTCTAGATGTCACTCTGCCAACCTGAACGGCTTCTACTACCGCGGCCCCTACACCGCCGTCACGGACAACGGCATTGTCTGGTACACCTGGCACGGATGGTGGTATTCGCTCAAATCTGTGGAAATGAAGGTCAGGTCTGCCCATTTTGAGCCCAACCAAGTGTGAATGTTTCGCTCCAGAGAGGAACTTTTTCCGCAACTCCTGCTTTATCTAGAGTCTCGCAACTTTGTTTATGTAGTTTTTACCTGCATGATGGGCCGCAGTGCCACTCTGAAATAAATCTTTCACAAACGTGACATTTACGTCTCTTTATTTGTAGATGCCGCTTTCTTGTAATTCACCAAATGTTACGTTGATACCATTAAAGATAAAGTTCAAATTTACTCATTTAGGGGACACTTTTTTCCCCACAGTCGAAAGGCAGCAGCGCTCACCAGGATTCTACATCCTCAACATCCCGTAACCAATCTCGTAGGCTTGAACCTTGAATCGTGAATTCTGGTGCCTGTTGCACATCTGGGTAATTTTCTTTCTCCTTTAAAAAAAATCTACTTCTTTCCAAAAACTGACGCTACCAGTTCAAACAGATCTCCATAAGTCTAGTTCCAGGGAACAAACTCGGGGCTGCAGGATATTTCTCCAGCGCCCACACCAGGAGGTCAGCCCCGCACCGTTTGCATACGGGGGCCGAAGACAGTGACGCGGATAAGCGCCTGTTACCTCAATATTTTAGTTAAACACCGTTTTTGCAGAGAGCGGCGACCTTCAGGAGACACGTGCGCTTAGCCGCTACGCTCCCCGCTGTCCATTCAGATGCTGCTTAATTACTCTGCTTTTCACTGTGGTGGACTGAGCTCTTCCATGCTTTGCTTCTGAAGGTCTGTGCTGGACAGCAGTAGCCCCTGCAGGGTGTAAGGGGTCACAAGGCTGGTCAGGCTTTTAAATGCTTTTCAAGACGAGCAAAGATCTCTAAACGAGGGAGACGGATGGAATGCGAGACGTACTCGACGCCTCTCCGCTTTCCTCAGTTTGTTCCACGGCTGGTTGATGCAGACCAGACCCGATCGGTCCCGAGGAGGCGGATGTTTGTCAGCAGTTTGGCTGTGTTGTGTGGCATGATGGGATATAGAGGGAGGTTCTTTCTAGAAAGTACTACAGGAGTGTGCAATGTACCCTTGTACTATATGCTGTGCTGGACAGCAAGCGTCCCTCCTTCTGGAGACCATTGTTCCTGGCTGATGCGTTCAGAGGAAGAGGGTCTGGAACTCGACACCCTGCTGCAGAGGCACCGTCTCCCTGGAGCCAGGAGGTGAAAAACGAGAGCGTTATAAATGGTTTAACAGGACCGAACAGCAAGATGGAAAATGAATTTGAGCACATTTAAGAGCCTCTTTGAAAAAACACAGCAACAGTTTGTTTCAAAATGCCACGGTCTGTTACGCGAATCACCCGTACGGTTTTGTATTGTTTCCCTCGACTTGTGTGGGACAAAAACGGAAAGCAGCAGAGCACGATGACGCCGGCGTCACAATGGGCCCCTTCACAGCAGCGCAGAATGTGTGCATTGTTTGGATTCCCTTTTTGTGGTGGTCTCCGTCGTCGTACCCTCCTCGGGCCAGTCGGAGTCGCAACCCGAAGATCTGAGGGGCCACTCTCTTGGGGGGGGGTCCTGCTGCCTTTGCCTGTTGAAGATGAGAGAAGGGTCCCCAGCTCCACGCTGAGCACAGTCTGTACTGCAGAGTTTATGGACCACAGGTGTTGTGAAGAAATTTTGCACCAAGAACAAGTTAGCAACCGCATGCACTGCGTATCCAGCCACCCGTGGTCAGTAACCTCCTGTCCGGCACGGGGTCGCCGTGGTCCGGCGTCCAGCCGAGAAGCTCGGGGCGTAAGTTGACCTACACCCTGCGCGAAACGCAAGTCCAATCCAGGAGAGACTGACACGGTCGACCACCTGAGCTGCCCAGGTCCGAAAGTGCAGAGGTAGATGGGAACGAGCCATTAAACATCTCCAAACTGCACCGTGTTTAAATACCGTCAGTGCTGTTGAAGAGGCCACTGCAGAGCCACGTGGCGACTGTAGGCCAGTTGGAAGGAGGAGAGTAAAAACAATATAAATCTTCACACTTTAATGCCCTCATGTTAGCCGTGTGCGTCGCCATTTCGGCTCTGTCCTGTGAAGGTAACAGATCGCTGCTATATACTGCGTTTCTTCTCCTTTCCACTTGACTGCGACCACAGCGTCACTCCGGGGGGTCCGGCGCTAAGATTTAGGAACGAACTGCAACACTTCGATGGTAAAACAGGTATGTTGTTATTCTTCAGCTTAACGCCGCTACGCCCTTTTCACCCGGGCCATTTAGCTAGTAAATCATAAACGAAGACCACGCCCAGTGCGTGACGTCACGGCTCGGGAAGGTGTGCAGCGGACGGAGACCCCCCAGCGCGCCTGCTCTTCCGCGCGCGCTGAGGTGACGGTGAGGAGGGGGGTCTCTCGGGCGGGCCACCTGTCTCCAATGAGGAGTAAAGTGGCGGTGACGTCATCGGCCGCGCAGGTATTGAGCGGCGGGACGGAGCGCCGCCCGTTAGTCGCTCCCCGCTTCGGTAAGTATGAAATATGACGTTTGTCCAGGTTGTAGTCGATCTGCTCGCTGGACGGGTTTCGACAGGTCGCTCCTTGTCAGGCGGGTGTAGAAGGAAAAGGAGCTGAAGTTCGCACGTTTGACCAGTTTAAAACCCCAAAATCGTTCGCGTCACTCTGGCAAACCGCGAGTCGAAGTGGAGTTTAAATCCCGCAGAGGGACACGCGCGGTGTTGGGTCGAGTACCTGTTGGAGGTGCGGGCAGTGAAGGTCCTCTGTCCCGCTGAACACTTTACCTGGTGGGAGCGTTAACCTGCGGGTTTGTTTGGCTTCTGAGACGTTTGATTGGCACCCAGGGGGGCTGGGAGATGCTGGATGGAGCCCAGAAGCCCCCTTTAGTCAGCTGGGGGTGATGGGTGGGTGGATGATACTGGAAAAAGTGCTCCTGCTTTGGTTGCACTCTTCCCCAAAAATGAAAGGTATCAGACGGGCTGCTGGCACTTCCGCTTTAAAACCCTCGAGTCCAGTTGAGGTGTTTGTGGAGCCAATTCCAGTAAATGTGAATAAATAAATGGGCGACTTCTGCTCTGGGGAAGACGGCTGCTTCTGTTGTCTGCTCATACTGGCCTTTTCTGTACTCCACACGCTGCTTTTTACTGTTAGAACTTGATGATCTCCAGTTCTCCTTTATTGTCTCGGTTTCTGTGTAGAAAAGACCTTTGGACCTGCGAATGATCACAAATTGGTGGTGAAAGGAGCTCCTCCCCCTGAAATAAGATTCAGAAGGACAGCGGTGGTTAATATAGATGAGGGGTTTAAAATATTCACGTGGCCGAGTCGCTCTAGCACATCCGAGGCTGTCGTACAAGAGCTGCGGAGTCATTCCGGGGGTTACGACTAGCGCCGCGTTGGTACGTCTTCGTTCTCTCCGCGTGGGTGTGAGACGGCGGCCGAGACCGAAACGGGGCGATTTGCTTCTTACTGCTGAGGAGATGGGAGGTGTGAACTTTGCACCTGTAATAGCGTGTTGTTAGAACTATGTATACATAATGACTAACAAACCTCCGCTGAACGAATAACCTCCGGTTGGTGTGGAAAGGGCGGCGAGTGGCACCCAGGACACCTTCTGTCTGGCTGCACCCCAGGTCCGCTCTCTACGCACATCTTCACCAAGTGGGCCGGCAGATATCTGCGTGAGCGACTGGGAAGTCTCCCCTGCTGTGCGGTCACAGTGAGGGTATCCAGGCGACGGTCTGTGGTAAATCTCAGCAGGTCTCTGCTCCTCAGGCGACTTCAGTCAAACACCTCCTGTCTTCCAAGGCGCTGGGCCGCTGCAGACGTTCTTCCTGCTGTTGCTCAGACATGTTAAATTACCTAATTGCCATTTCCAGCTCCCCGGTTTCTCCTTCTGTAGCAGCGCCAGTGTGATCCTTTAACTGGCGTATCTCGGGCTGGTCGTGCGGTGCACGATGGGTAAGACCTTCAGAAGCGCACGACGACTTCCAGGCCTGTCGGACGTTTCCAGAACACGGGATTTTGCTGCCTGGGTTGTGTGTTGTAAAACAAGGTGTGTGGTGATGGTCACTTTGTTGCCGTTGTCTGACCGAACGTGATCCGGGGACCTTCACCTGCATGTGGCTCTGTTGGCCTTCGTGGAGGAGAAGTGACGTTTCCGAAGCAGTCTGAACGTGGCTCAACGGAAGGAGGGAGGCGGTTTGGTGCCACGACACCCAGATGGTTGCTGCTCCTCCTGTGTCCACAAACACTCCTGTTTTTTTTTTTTTGTTTGTTTTTTTTTTTTCCCCCTCCCCATTTCTTCTCCACATCTTCTCACCGTTCTGTCCCGTTTGGGTGTCTGCAGCTTTACCTGAGCACGTCCTGACTGGTATAATTATAGTGGAGCGACATTCGCCTCAAGTCACTTTTTTAACCTTTACAGACTGAGGGGAAAAAAATAGTCAATCGCAGCTCCGTTACAACGTGAAACTGAAGGAGGACGTGGTTACGGCTTGGTTCAGTCAACACTGGTGAAGCAAATGATGAACAATGGACAAGATTCTTGTTGCCAATAAAGACGCAACAGTGACTGTGTCTCCTGCCCTGGAGGATGACCGCCCTGCACCCTCTTCGGGGTTTGACATGTTTACTTCCTCCGTTCTATTCCTGGATGAACAGCTCGGGCATCTGAGGAGGCATCTGATACATGTTCATCAGGTCGAGGGAGTGGGGGTGGAAAGGGAGAAGGCCCTCCATGAAAACCAGTTTAATTTTTTTTTTTTCCCCCACCAGTCTTCTGCAGATGGGGGGGGGGGGGGGGTGGGTTGAA
>UFQX01001142.1:118611-132003 GCA_900497675.1 Arapaima gigas
CCCTTTTACCCCCCCCCCCCCCCCCCAGCGCTGCATTCCAGGTCTGGCACAACAGGACTGCTGGCATGTAAAAAAATGTCAGATTAACTTAAGTCCAGAGCACCCACAAAGATTTTCTTTTCCTTCCTTCTCTGCCCTGGATGTTTTCCAGTTTTGGCTGAAAGTCGAGCTGCTCTGCTGTCCCAGTAGAAAGGCGCAGGGCTGCGCACTTTTGCTGCTTAGCAACGCCGAATGCTGATTCGGTGTGACAGGCTGGACTCCTCCTACTCAGAGTTTGGAATGGACCTGGTGTCGGGTTCCGCCCCACACCGAGCGCCGCGCACACGGTCCTAGACCTTGAATTCCGGCCGCTGCAGTGTGGGGAGGGGCCCCGTCCCGCTCACGTTCGCGCGCGCGCACACACACACACACACACACACACACCAACAACATCTCTCTACTCCACACCCACTCTCTCACGCGCTGTCACACATACCTGTACTCGGCCTTGGATGTCTGTCGCACGCTCTGGGATCAGACGCAGGACGGAGAGGGTCAAGCTGCACGTGTGTCTCCTGCTGCTGCTCTCCGAGACCTTCGCTGGTATCAGTCAGGAGCCTTCCAGTCGGGTAGGTGTGTGTGTGTGTGTGTGTGTGTGTGTGTGTGTGTGTGTGTGTGTGTGTGTGTGTGTGCAGCAAGGTGAGCTTGTTCTCTGATGTGACTTATTTTTTTTGGTGTGTAAATGACTTTTGTGACGTGAGCCAGATACCACGGTTCTGCAGTGTCATGGTTGACCCTCCGATTTACTATTTTTTTGGTAGTGTTAAAGTGTGAGGGAGCTGAGGAGTTCCTGTGAACACGTGTGTGTGTGTGTGTGTGTGTGTGTGTGGGGCGAGTTGTCACAGTTGCGGTTTAATCTATCACACATTAGAGGCTTGCACAGCACTTCCTGAGCCTGACAGAAGCTCCACGGTCCCTCTGGGCGTGGAGCCGGATTCGCTGGTGAGCCGCTGTCTGTGGCTGCAGGGTCTGGAGATGCCAGCGCAGCCACTCGCCGGGGAGGCCCAGGTGGGGTTGTCTGCGTGGACCTGATGCTGTCGCAAGGTCCAGCGCTCAGGATGGCACAGCACCGGCTGCGGTTTCCTCATGCCGGAGCTGCGGTTTCCTCGCCGGCTGAGCCGTCGCTGATGGTCCTGAAATGAAAACTGCCCAGTCAGTTGACTTTAAATGTGGATGGGAGCTGGATTTGACAGGTTCTTAGTACATGACCGCAAAGATGTCCTGCTGGGGAGCAAAGCTGTGTAAACCTTAACGTCATGTGCTGATTCTTGAATCTGTGTGTGAGATGTTAACGTTCGGTTTATCTTCAGAACGGATGTTTTGGGGTTTTTTGTTTGTTCAGAGAATCGACACACGATGCTCGCGCTCCCTGTGGAAGAAATTCCTCACGTCAGTCGCTGGGTTGAAAAGTTGAAAGTAGGTTGATGTCTTTTACCGGCCAGAAGGTAACAGGACTTCCCTGGACTTTAATAGAGAATGAACATCCCTGAATGGCCACAGAGGAAGGCAGGAGGCTCATCGAGAACATTTATCGCCGTTTCTCCCCTCGTTCCTCACTGCAACACACACACACACACACACCTTTGCAATTCAGTCTTCTGGACTGAATGAGTCTGACTCTACCCCCCCCCCCTTTAAACACCACCGGTAGTTAAACTCAGGTTCAATGTCAGTAAAATTCTCCTCAATCTCCTCCCTGGCCAATAAATTTATTCATTTACTTAGTTACTTATTCAGCTACTTATCTTTTCATCAGTTGGTGACCAGCAGGTGTAGCAGCTCAAATGCCAACTCAACCCCAAGGGTAAATATTTCTCAGAATGTATAACTTGGTGCCACGTGGTGGTTGCGTGGTCTTCGTGTGGTCACTCGTTGGGTCGGGGTTAGTTTGACTGAGTGTACGAGGAGGTGTGATGGCCCGGGCAGGAGTTCCTCTGTTGCTTCTAAATATAGTCCTCCACCAAACAAATGGGTATCCAGGAATATCCTGCTGGGGACCTGGGACACCAAGGAGGCGTGTCCTTCTCCGAGAAACGCTACAGTTCCACGTGACGTGATGGAAGATTCATCGAGGGTTGTCAAATCCGTTCTTATTCAGGGTAGCGATTTCCCTTTGGGGTCAGCGAGTGGAACCTTACGGTGCTGCTGGAGATGTTGATGTTGAGGAGCCGATCCTGTAAAACGTGCTGCCATCAGTGTCTTCACGGGATGTCCTTAGAAAGTGTCTTCTAACAGGAGAGCGAAGGAGTTTGACGAAAACCGTGTGTCCCGCACGGTGCAAAGCAGCCACCAGGTTGTCAGAGAAGCAGAGGGGAAACATGCTTCTGCAGGGGGTCCTTTCACCGTGGACCACGGGCCCGTTCAAACGCAGCGGGGATAAAACGTACATGTGGGAATGAACCTGGGGCAGGTGGCCTTGCCTTGACGTTCCACTTGCTCCTTAATTTAACAAGAAGGAAGAAACTCGGCGCTCCGAGCTGCCCGGGTCTCATTGGTTTTCTGTTTGCTGTGTAGTCCAGAAACGTCGGCTCGAGTCAGACCTTCATCACACAGGCTCTAGTGCGGCCAAGTGAGGATTAAGGCTGTTTGCCAACTTGTGAGATGGTTTAGCTCGCCGAGGGGATGGTTCTGGGTAACTGCAGCTTCGTGTTCGGTTCAGTGAGTCTGTCTGGAATATTTTTCTTCGCTCACGTAGAGGAGTGTTGACAACAGCTTCGGTCAGGTGGGAGGGAATGGTCTGAACACAGACGGTTGAATCAAGTGCACCAGTCTGTTCTGTCCTCCTTCACAAAGGTTCCATTTGCAGGACGGAAGAAATGTTTGGGATAAAGTGGCCTGTGAGTCTGACCGTGAAAAGACCTTGACTCTTGGTGACGTAACAAACGTCATTGTTGAACTGCCGCAGGGCCTTGCTGTTCCATCCCGCTGACCGCTCAGTTTCTTCTCAGCCGCGTGCAGGAAACCTGAGACCTGCCTTCCCCAGGTAACCAGCAGGGATGATGCGGAGGACTGCATGTCGAAGGTGTCAAATGGTTAGATGCGTTGAGATGGCGCTGCTGGAGTTGTCTGTGTGTTTCTGGGCTCCCCCCTCTCCCCACCCTGCAGTAATGGCTCACGCACCACCGCCATTGTGCTGGACAGGCGAGCAGCGGACCACAGCGGGGTGATCCTAATGGGAGCCGACACAGCTGAACTTTGTCTCCTCCCTGTGAAAACAGTGCTCAGTCACCTTCTGCATTTGACGCTAAAGCAGAACATGGTGACAAATGATTAAGATGGTCTTTCAAGCATGTAAAAACCCTCTTATGGGCATGTTGGTGACTAAGGAGCAGGAGGGCTCTCTCTTCTGTTGGTGCCAGACTCGGGCTCGTCTGGTGCCCAAAATCTATGTGAAGGCCCAAGTAGGACACGTGCAGGCACGTTCTCAGCAGGTTCGGACCCCTCGCCTCGCTCTGATCCTCTCGAGGCATCTCGGCCTGCCCTTGATCTCCCCACTAAAATCCTCTCCGCCCCTATCGCCGCGTCTGGACGTTCACACGGTAGCAGCACAGCCGGAGCCGTTGCGGTGCTGTGGGCTCAGGAGGGGCTCAGGTGAAGCTGGTGGGGTACGCGAGGACAAACGCATGCGAGCATTTCCGCCCCCCCCCCCCCCCCCCCCCCCCCCCCCCCCCCCCCCCCCCCCCCCCCCCCCCCCCCCCCCCCCCCCCCCCNCCCCCCCCCCCCCCCCCCCAGCATCCACAGCCTGCTTTCCGGACAGCAGGATTTGTGTTAAGTTTCAGCTGGTTTCTAAATTGGTTTCCCTACATTAGTGTGGGCCTTTTGAGTGGAAATGGAGACAGGGCTGCACAGAGGACGTAAACGGGGCCTCGTGTTCCTCGTCGGTGATGCTTAATCTCCTGGGTGACAAGGTATAAAGAGCAGGTAGAGTACAAAGGTGTTCCTTGGTTTTAACCCCTCCGAGGAACCAGAAAAACTGGAGGACGGCACAAGTACTGCGTGGTCTTTAGCCCCTTTCACCTCAGTGACCACAGCCCTTGTCCAAACACGATGGCCGAGATGAACGTTGTTGACTTTCAGGGCTGAGCGCCCTTCCTCAGCACGACTGAACGCTGCTCGCTTCACGAACACCGAGGGTTTGCAGCGCTGTTTACCAATCAAAGGGCGGTTTGCTGGGGGTGTGGGATCTGCTCTCTTACTAGTTGAGAACTTGCTCTTGATCTGGATTGAGGGCTACTACTGGAGCCTTAGTTTATTTCTGATACCTTAATAGTAATTTGAGGCGGTCAGTTTTTGTCCCCATATTTGGCAGATTTTAAGAACCTCTTGCAGCCGGAGAGGTGCTCTGGAGCTGGCTGAGGAACGCCACGTGTGGTGAAGAGAGGGTTAAGGGCAGCTTTGTGTGCTCAGACCGCGGTGCCAGGGCTCAACACGGAGCCCTTTGTCACTCCCTTGGTCTGCTGCTGATCACGGAGCAACTGCCGTTTGTTCTATTGTCAAACCGACCTCTTGTCACACCACGGGGTGGGACCAGGCCCCCCTCTGTGCTTCAGCTGCCCTCCACGTATTGGTTGGTTAATCCTGACAGTTATGATTTAATCCCAACAAGACACTTTAACCAGTCATTTGCTGTAGAACCTCAACCACACTGTTAACTGGCTCGGTTGGTTTATTTGATCCCTGTGTCACTTTGCTGGTCCTCATGTCCTGCCTGCTGTAGCTACTTCCTGGTGTCTTCCGAAATCAAACGGTTTTTTTTTTTGCCTTTTTATTTCTTTTAGCTGTTTTCTGAACTATGGGTCCAGTAGAGGGCAGCACCGATCCTTGTTGACTGGTGTTTGGTGTTAAAAACATCTGCTTTTTTGGTTCAGGATCTGAGTTGTGAACTGTACTGATCGTTCTCATGCTTTCTTTTCAGGCTTTCATTTTGGCCTCTGGACAGAATGAGCTCCGGCCGATGGATCCGTAAGCAAACGCCCCAAAGGTAGTCGGGATAAATCTTTGGTTGGTCGGGCAGGACGTTCAGGACTGTTCTGCCGTCTGCCGGGGACCTGATCTCTTCTTAAGGTCTTAGTCACATTTGGACCTCACCGTCAGGCGTGTCACAATGAGTGAACATATCCATGACGACAGTGTGGGTCCTGAGCTTCTCTGCACTGGTATGCACCTCCCACTGTGCTCTGGGGACCAGCACTGCAATGTGCTCCCCTGTGGGTCCTCCTCAGATTCCATGAGGAGTCTCAGCAGCCTGAGTGACAGTGGCTCCCCGAGCCTGCTGGACATGGAGATGTTGGACTATGGGCTCGGGCAGGAGGACCCCTTCTACAAGCGCTGCAGCGGTGTCCTACTGCCGCAGAAACCAGCTGGCAGCAGTGGCACTGGGATGGATTTGGCCGCTTTGGACCCCACTGACAGGCTAACCAGGGTTCCTCCAAGCGCTGAAGAGACCTGGAACAAAAACATGACCTTTGTGATCACAGATTCGCAGATGTATACGAGCGACGGCCGCAGCGAGGACAGCTCGGATCTCTCGCCGGGCAATGCCCTCGACGAGGAAGCAAAGCAGTGGCCCGTTCCGGACGACCAGAGTTGCCCCGAGTCCAAAGGGACCTGCAGCAGAATGAGGATTAAGAGCAGCCTCAGCCAGGCGCTCAGCATCTCCGGGCAGGGGCAGCCACCTGAATTTTCCTCCGACGTGCTTGAGGGTGTCGTGCCTTCTCGGGAGCTGCCTGATGTGTGCAAGGGCCTTCAGGAGAAAACGCAAACCTACACGTTCCCCCGAGATCCGGACAGCCGGAGTCCTCAGGAAAAACTGGACGGACTAAGGGGTGGGGAACCTGGGTTTCTTGAAAAGGATCGATCCACGGAGCTACCCTGTCAGACGGGTGAGAGAGAAGGGGACGGGGATAGTGCAGATGTGGTCAGCGGAGACTTGACAATCGTGCTCTCCAGTAGTGGAGCGTGCACTTCCTCAGTTGATGGAAAAGGGACCTTTTCAGATCTGTTGGGCAAGACCTATGTGGTCACTGGGTCAGAAGACTCTGACTCTGGCTGCGCCACCAGGACTTCCACCCCTGTTCAACGTTCTGGAAATCAGACTTTAATCATCAGTTCCTTTTGTGAATCACCATTTCAGATGAGAAGCGGCAACGTGGGGAGCCCATTGTCTGGGACAAAGGGCTGGGAGCGAGGCGCGACCCCAGTGAAGCCACTTGCTGGTTCCAAGGCACCTGTGGCCATGGCTAGACAGCCCAATGACACCGATGTGAAACAGTTTCCCAAGCAGGTGGCCCTGAAGAGCATGAAGCCCAGAGCTGGACAGAGGCCAACCCCTCTGAAACTAACCACCCCAAAACCAACCAGCTTCTCAAAGGGATCGGCTTCTCCTGCCGGGCTACCTGCCAGCTGTGAAGGACCTGCCGTCACCCACAAGGCTGGACAGAAGAGGCCAGCGGGATCTGACGGCAGCAACAGGCACAGATCACCCTCAAATCTGAGCAAGGTGTTCCCTGTGAAGGTGGGCAGGGTGGCAGATGGTGCTCCTGCTCTGAAGACAAAAAGGGAAGCGGTGGCTGCTGACATCTGTCTGAGCCCCGCCGGCTCCACGACCTCTGACACAGCAGCCAATGGCTCGCCGCTGCTAAGCAAGGCCACCGTGCAGAGCGAGAGCACGCGGAAGGCCAACAGGAGCAGGGATGTGCCGAGGGCTAAAGGCTGCGCCACAGGGAAGCTTCCAGAATCATCGCGAGCGGACGGCAGCAGCCCTTCAGTAAGTCGATGTTCTGAGTGACTGGAATGGTGGGATTGGATCCTTGTGCAGAGGAGGGTGGCTGAACATGCCGGTGGTTACTGCTGAAGAGAACATCTTTGAAATGCCGAGTGTGTGAATCAGACCTTTGTGAGAAACCACGAATGTGCCTGTAACTGACTAAGCTCGCTCTCCATGTGTAAGAGGCTCGTGCTTGCTGAACCCCCTGGGTGGAGGGTGGGTGTTTGCAGAACAGTGGGTGGGGGGTGTCTCCGGGGAGCTCTGAGGCTGTGGTTCTGTCCTTCCAACTGCCACCCTGTCACGCAGCTCTTCTTCCAGGCGGCGCCACCGTCCAAGCTGTCGGTGTCTACTGAGAGAGGTGGGAGTCGGCTTGGTCCAAGAGCATCCCCTGGCAAGATGAAGCTGCAAACCTCAAGTGTAGCCAAGGGCACGTCTCCAGCCAGCAGGGGCAAACCAGCACCGGCTGCAGGTGAGAAAAGCCTCACTGGGATGGTCTTCTCATTGTTCCTCTGCTGGTTCCATCACCCGCTTTGAGGCAGACTGTTAACTAGCGTTCGCCTCACACCTCTGTAGACGGTGACCTGCAACGATACACAAGCTACACCAAACTGCCTACAGTCTTTGACACAGTTGTGCGCTTTCACCAGTTCACCTGGAACACCTGGTGGAAACCCATGCAAATTTCACAGCCTAAACTAAAACTCTACTTTAAAACTCAAACTTTCTCAATCGCAGCCCAGATGCCGTGAGGCACTAGTGCTACTTGCTGTGTCACCAACCCCCCCCCCACAGAAAGTTGTTCTCATTGTAGTTAAACCTCATTCTTGCTGTGGACTCAAAGCCTGGCTGCTTCCTGCCAGTCACAGATAAATGACTGTTTATATTGCACTCCTACAAGGCGTGTGTGTGTGTGTGTGTGTGTGTGTGTGTGTGTGTGTGTGTGTGTGTGTGTGTTGTAGTCGCACTGCAGTAGAAAAAGTTGATCCGAGCTGCGCAGAGTCCGAGGGGGAGGGGATGAGAATGCCTGAACGTCCCACACCCCCACCTCCCAGCATGAGCTGGAATCCGCTGCCCGTCGGTGCCAAGACGGGGACAAGCGCTCAAACGGGACCCTCGTACCTTAGCGATGGGGTTTCTAGTTACGGACGCTAACGGGCGGCTCGGCGTCGAGTTACAGGCGGATTAGTGTCGGGTTACTAGTTAAGCACACAGATACGCGGGCGCGTGCGGGCTAGCAGCAAGCGACGCAATCCGCAGGCGTGCCGCTAGCGTGCCATCGCGGCAGTTGCTGCCAGCGACGCTCCACGCGTCCGGGCGGACGAACGTGCGGTTATGTAACGGTCCGTCCCCTCGGCGGCCATGGTGGAAACGGCGTGCGCGTGGGTCGCCTGTTCCCTCCTAACGGTGCACTCTCAGCAGAACGGTAAGGAGAAGCCACCTCTTCGTAAACTTTCCATCACTCCTTACAGATGTTCCTCTGTCCTGGAACTCTAAGCCTAAAACTTTCCATCTGTTCCTGTCCTCCGGTTATAATGGAGCAGCACAAAGCGTGTCTTATTTCGGGGAAGGTTGGCGGGTGAAAGGAGTTAACGCACGGTTACCGCGGTGCGTGAGGGGTTAACATGCCCGTTACTCCGGGCCGAGGCGGACCGCCTCCTCGCCGTCAGTTGTGGCCTGTAACCCTAAGCCTTCCTTCCTCACTTTTTCCACCGGGGGGTTGAGAGCAGCCGCAGCGCCTATCGTTTTCCCCAAGGCAGATCCTCCGTGTACAATAGCAGCCTTGTTTTCTTTCCTGTTCGACAAGGATGGGCCGAAGCTGAGCGTTTCGCGCAGCGTTTGGCGACCGCTTTGGATCCGGCCGCACGTCGTCTTGCGTCTCGTGCCCGTCCAGGATCTCGGCGCGTCCTCCCCCTCCCCCACGAGAAGACGTGTGACGAATAACGCAGCACTTCTGCAGCGATGCTTAAAGATGGACAGCAAAAGGAAACGCGCTGTTGGAAATGCTGTATGACGGGCCGAGAACAGCTGTCGATTCTGATTCGAAATGGGGCTTGTGAGGACACGCGTGTTCCTCTTTAGACGCGCGGAGTTCCCAGTTCAGACGTGACTCCCACGCTTCTGACCGATGAGAACGGCAAGTCGGAGCTGCGTGCAGCAACCGCGTTCCCCACGCCGGCCGCTGGGGGGCCCCGGTCTCCAGGTCTCTAATCTCTGCAGAGCAGCTTTCCTGTTGCTGATGAACAGCGCAGCATTGGTGGCTCCACAGAACCCTAGAGGGGACTGCCAAGGATACGCATTTCAGTTCTCAAAGTCCCACGTGTGTGTACACACACACACACACACACACACACACACCCTTCATCTGCCTCCCACCTCAACTCGGGTGTTGGATGCATTCTGTGAAGGTGTGTCTGAGGGGCTAAACTGTAAAGGTGTAAAATAACCCAGCTCCTGTGCCTCCATTGTGGGTGCAGCTCCTTAACCACCCTCCGGGACCCTTGTGGGACCTCTCCAGCCCCCCAGCGTGGTCCCTGTGGCCCCACTACACGAGTGCAATGTGGGGAAAGTGTGGGAATCGGATGGGATTTTCAGGGATTACAGCCAACTGTGGAGGGATTATTGAGATTAGGAGGCAGGGCTTGTGCAGCATTCAGAATTAAGTTTTACTGCGTTTTGGGTTTTTTAGCTTCTCTGGCTTCGGTCGCACCCCCCTCCCCCCATTTGGAATGGGTGGGATTCTATAGGAAGGCCAGGGCAGTATGGAGCTTTGAGGAGCTCCTTCAGCTCCGAAATCCAATGTCGGTTTGTTTCCTTCCCTCGTCTGCTGTAGCTGGAATATCCTGCCAGTTCACTGGAACCTGTCTGGTGGGGCACCTCTAAGCGCTCCGTGTCGCTGTGTATCGTGCAGGCACTTCGAAAATGCGTCTGACAGAGCGACCGAGCGTCGCCATCGTGCCTAAGCTGCCCCTGAACCCGAGCCTCAAGCCGCCCCGTCCCTCATCCAGGCTGCCTGTGAAAGGACCTGCCAAGAGCCCCAGCTCTTCGTCCCTGACCAGCAGCCATAGCGCCCAGGGTGGAGCCCCGCCCGCCTCTCCAGGTGAGTTCACCCGCAGGGGTCTGTAAGTAAGGAATGCTGGGATGCAAGCAACAGAGGGGGTAACGGGCCTTGGCGTGTCAGTGCTGGGGGGAAAGCAAGCGGGCGTTGGCACGGATACCGCTCCGTCTGTTTGTGTTTCCTGTGCTCCGTACGCTTGGCCCAAATCTCGAGCTTCACCTCACGGTCTCCTGAGGTCTGCCGGCGTGCAGGAGCCCCTCGTCCCACACGGAGCCCCCGCTGAGCCCAACCTGCGTGACATCTGCCGCTTTATGCTAACGTTTGCCGGAGGTCAACGTTTTCATTCCAGGCTGCGATCTGTGTTGTGTGTCGTCATGGTAGCGTTGCCACGGCGGCATATCGCGGCTTTTGTTGCCTGACCGGGGGGGGGGTTCACAGCTGGCTCGAGTGACGAGGGAGCCGATATTGCACATGGCCCACTTTCGCCAGGGACGTACCCAGAGCGGGTCTCGTGGGTCGAAGCGCATCCTTTCGCCGCCTCCCAGCCTTCCCCCAGTGCTCCGGATCAGGGTTGGACAGCGTGAGGTTTGACCCTTGTTATGTGGCGAATAAACAGGACGCGAGCGGTGGAGGAAAAATGGCCATGCGGTTCTCAAAACGTGACCCGGTGTTCTGTTTTTTTTTTTTTTTTCTCCCTGAGGCTGAACAGCCTGTACGCACAGCCGAGCAAAGACTGTTTTTGTGAGATTAAAGCGCTGCGATTTGTTTCCTAAGCTCCTCAGAGGGCAGCAGGGGGTTTTGCATCGTAGTTCTGTCTGTGGTGAATTTTTAACTGTTCACCATCTCGAAGCATGATGTTACCAGCTTCTCCTTATTAAGGTTATAGTTTATATTTATTCTTTTGGCTGGTGTATCGGGTTGCTGAAACAGCTGCCGAAAGAAGCGACGCTCGGATGGGGAACGAACGTGGTCGCAGCAGATGGTCGGACTCATTTGTTCAGCAGCACTGAGGGACAGAGGGAGCTCATTCCACCACGTAGGGCCTGAACCTGAAAGCTGACGGGCTTTCAGCTGTAGATCCACTGGCAGTGGGTGAAGCAGAGGTGGAAGAGCACAGCGCTCCTGCTGAGGTGTGGGGATTGCTTGAGGCATAAATGAAGATGGTTGGACAGTAGAAATAACCTTGGAAAGATCTCAATGTCCTGTTGTGGGGGTTCCTGTTGGTCCGTTTGTGGACATGCGTTCACAAACAGAAGAACTACTCCGGATGTGCCTAGAAATCGCGACGGCTGGTCTACAGGATAAAATGGTGTTTGCAGCCAGTGCGTGAAAGGCGGCTGCAGCAGGAACCCCGGGAGGCGCAGTCTCTGCTGCTCGTGCCCTGCGAACTTCATGGTGTTTTTTCGGGTCCTGCCGTGCGGGTCGTAGCTGCAGGATGCGTGTTGCCATGGTGATGGCTGGGCAACAGGGGAGACGGCTCGTTCGCAGGCTGGGGGAACTGATGTGTGGGAGCAGAACCGCGGCGCTCCGGTGGGCGATGGAGGACGTGGCCTCATGCAGTATTCATGTCCTCCTGAAATGAGAGCTTGTGGTCCAGCACGTGAATAGCTGGAAAGATCTGAAGGCCACAAATGGGGCTTTGAGATACAGGGGAAGGGGGGGGGGTTTAATAAATTAGCCGCTTCTGGTTTTAGTTCCTTTATTGATAAGTATTTGTTAGATACAGGTTGTGATGAGGTTACAAACAATGTCTGTATCGGTATGAACCTACATCCCGCTGGATCAGCCACCCAGTGATCTGCATGTTGTGCTTCTTCTGCAGCGTCCGGTGCTGTGGTCGGCCAGCTGGAAGGCAAACCCCCCCGGCCCGGCACCGCCGGGGGGGCTCTGCCCACCAAAGCTGTGGTGAAGAGGAACCGCACCACCTCACTCCCAGAGAGGAGCATGGCCAACGGTGGGGGTGCGCAAGCCTTAGCAAACTCTGACCGTTGCGCTGCACCGGTATCTGTTTGGGGCACGACTCGGCATTAACGTGTCCCGCCGTCCAGGATGGGAAATGGTTTGAGTGCCGTAACTGAAAGAGGAAATTGTTGAGATACCGGCTGCACAACAGACTAATGTTAAATATTAAACTTGATGTGGGACAAATTCTCACAATAATAATTTTAAACTGACAAAGCTCTCAAATTTTGTCCAAAAAAAAAATGAAACGGCCCCAATATCCTACTGTTTTGGCCAATATCTTTGTCGGAGCCTTTCTGCGAGTCTGCTTCCTTACACGCAATTCCCCGCCTGCCCTGCTTCGACTACTTCAGAGCGATATCGCGACTGTAGACGTTTACTTGTCTCTGCGCTGCCGGTATGTTGCGAAATGTGCTGGGACAGGTGAGGTGTTCTTGCTGTACGGATGAGCAAACATGATGTCGAGTCCTGCGAGGTCACGGCCCCTGGTCAGTGTGTGTGTGTTTTGTCGGTACCCCAGGCTCAGGGACCAGGAGCAGCGCGCTGAGCCCCATCCCCCTGAAGTCCTCTGCCAGACCCCTGCAGAGACCCGGTTCGGCCCGTCCTCAGCGCCCCGCGGGCCCCCTGTCGGGTGAGTCTGTTGCGTGTTTGCGATTTGGCGTCTTTTAGCAGGACGGTGTCTTGTGGGTGAAATCGCTGTCCCCGGGCAGAGACTCTGCACGGCGCACTCCTGGCGGTCTGAAGGGTTAACCTGGGAAATGGGGGGTGTTTCCTATACTCCTGTGTGAAAACCCCGAGTCAGCGGAACAGGCGACTATTTCAGGTGTCTCCTGGTGCTCGCGTGTGGAAACTTCAGCCCCGTGGGGATTAGCGTGTTCCTCACCGCATCCCGAGGAAAACACTCCTCGGTTTCCTCGCGGACCCCATCACGCTCCGCTGCACGTGGGCGTTTTTATTTATTTATTTATTTTTCTCCCCACCCCACTCTCCTCGAAACGCGGTGCGACCAGGATTCCCTCCCTGCGTCCGTTTGGCTTCGGCATCATTGTTCTGCTCAAACAAAGGCTGCTTTTCCAGGTCCGGAGCCCCTGACAGAGGAGGCTCTGTGACCGCAGAATGGAGGCATTTTCTCGCCGCCGTGCGCTGCGGCAGGTCGTTCCTGGCCCGTGCACCCTGCCGTTCGTCTCCAGCCAGAAGACGAGTGCGATGGCAGGCCGGGGAACGGGATTTCGCTGACTCCTCCCACTCCAGCTCCCTCGTCCCGGGTGCTGCGGTGTATGTCAGCGCGCGTATGGTGGGGGTCGCCGCTCGCAGCTTTGTCTGGCAGCGAGAGGGTCGGCTGATGGGAGGAGGATTAAACGGCGTCTGTCCTCAGTTGCGAGTGGAGCGAGAGCTCAAAGCTGCAGCTGCCGTCGCTGTGTCCGTGTTGCTCGGCATCACAGTCGGGTTCGAGTACCAGACGGCTGCACCGTGGCGGACCGGCCGGACTGTGGCATGCGGTAGCACTGTTGTTGGTGCCTTTTTTTTTTTTTTCCCCCCTCGCAACTCAACCTCCCCCCCCCCCCCCCCC
>UFQX01001142.1:139030-156465 GCA_900497675.1 Arapaima gigas
GGCCCCCCCCCCCCCCCCCACATGTCATAAGTCCACTGAAACTGGTGTTCTTCTCTCCCTCTTTTAGCGTGAGGAGGCCTTGAAGCAGAAGAAGGAGCTTGCACTGGAGCTGGTGAATCTACGGGAGGAACTCTGTGAGTTCTGAACCCTTTATTCCTTCAGCCTCAATATCAAGCAGGCTTTTGTGACACCAGTGGAAGATCCTAACTCAAGTCATGTGTGATCCTGGATCTCTGTGTGTGTTTTCCATGGTAGTCATAAGTGTAGCAGGCATTTTACAAACAGTGACTGGCCTGTTCTCGGCAGCATCCTGGACGATACTGTTGGGTGTCTTTTGTCTCGCTCGTTGTTTTTGTTGAGGCTTCAGTACTTAATTCGATCGCGTACACATTTCTCCACAAATTGGGACCGAAATCTTGAGTCTGACATGCACATCAACTTGATTTCTGGAACCGGGGGCACTCCACCAGTGGGTATGATTAGAAACGCTTCACCCGCCACTTTTTCAACATGCCCATGTTTCAGCTCTTCTCTAAATCAACATCAGCTTCCCCCCTTCAGTGACACAACCTCACTGCCCCTCCTTGCCGTGGGGTGTAGGATTCCTGTTGGCTTTACCACAGTGAATGCCGCTGCCATAATATGCTTTTGTTTTTAAATATTCCATGTGGACTCTCATTCCTTATGGTGATGTCATTGAACACATCTTCTTGGGGGGGGGTAGGATTCATCTAGGCAGGCAGGCTGGATGGCAGCCATATCCCTGGTTCTGGTTAAGTCTTGCCCATGTGTCAGTGAGCACTTGATATCACGGTGTCACCAGGGCGTTGCTATGGCTGCTGAATCACCCTCGGTTTTGTGCCCCCCCCCCCCCCCCCCCCCCCCCCCCCCCCCCCCCCCCCCCCCCCCCCCCCCCCCCCCCCCCCCCCCCCCCCCNCCCCCCCCCCCCCCCCTTTAGAAGAATGTTCTTTACCTGAGGTCAACCCATCACATTTGACCTGACTTCTTGTACACACATCTGTGGAATGCAGTTTGCATGGAGCTGCAAAGCCACCACACCCCCTGGCTTAGCCTCAACTTAACTTTCTCCTGTAGGAATTTCAACTATCTGCCTGTTCCATACAAATTAATGGCTAAAAAAAAAATGTTTCAGCCCAACCTACGTGTGCTGTTCTAAACTGGATCTTTGTCGCTATTGTTGCTACTTAACCCACTTGCTGAGCTGGATGACTTACCAATATAATAAAAGCTAAAAAAAAAAAAAAGTTAGTATCTATAGCCACAAGTTCAAGTTTACTTGGAACGTTTCATTAGGTGGCACAGTAGTACAGCGGGCAGCAGTGATGAGCGACTTGCTTTCTTGCTTTGTGGCATTTTGACAGAAGTGTGTGCTTTAATATGAGGCAGAGATGAAGAGCACTGCTTGGTGTGAACCATGTGTATGTCTTGCCCATACTCCTTAGTGAACTCCACTTCCGCTCATGAGCGGCTGCAGCAGGAGAAGGAGGAACTCCGGGTGACGCTGGAGGGCATCCTGCAGAAGGTCCAGGAGCAGCACCAGCAGGATCTGGCTGACCTGGAGGACCGGCTCAAAGCTTTCTACTCTGCCCAGTGGGAGGAGCTTCACCAGGCCTACCAGGAGGAGGCAGACCGGTGCCGTAATCTTATGCAACAGGTAGATGTAGCAGAGCTCACAGGCAAAGGAAGCCTGGTCAGGGAACTTCAACTCTTCTCCCAATATCTTCTTTTCATTGCTCTTAAACAGTACTGTGGTTGTGATTTCTGTACTCCTGTTCTGAGCCCATAGAATGGCTGACTTCTATAGCTGTTGGAAGAATTAAACAAAAATACAGGAGCATCAGATTCAATCCAGGGGTTATCAAGTTAACCATCAGGAAAAAGGTTGTCTGCTGCTGCTGTACACTTAGTCCTCTTGCCCTCTAAGCTTTACATCTTAATCCTTTTTACAGGTGGATGAGCTGAGGTCCAGGCATGAGACTCAGAGGAGTGCCATGGAAGAGAGCCACAGAGAAGCTGTGGAAAAGCTGAGGCAGCATTATGAGGCCTCCTTTGAAGGTCGGTGTCCTCCAACCTGGCTTGATTTTCCTTCCTCCTCTATGTTGAATTAATGAGTCTGAGTCTGTTCCTCCGAACCTTGTTTGGGGGGGGGGGCTTTAGGTGTATGTGCACGGAGGCCCATTGGTCAAATTCCCAGTCCTAACTGCCAATTTTCCCTCTCAGAACTCAGGAACTCCCATGAGCAAGAAGTACAAGTGCTAAACCAAACGATGAAGGAAGCTGAGGTCATGTTGACTGTAAGCTGCAACTGACTTTTTTTTTTTTTTTTTTTTTTTTTTGAAAATCTTTGTGCCTTGACCTGCATCCATGATATTCCGGGCTGCGGTTCAAAGCATCTGATTGTCTCACCACTTATCACAGGGCCAGGTAGAGGAACTCATGGCAGAAAACAACACTCTGCATGAGAAGCTAAAGGCTGAAGAGGAGAAGAGGAGAGCACTGGCTGAGAAAAATCAGGTGACTGAGCTTGTCAGGAGGTGTCCCGACATCAACATACATGAGGAGTTTTAGTCAGAGCACACTGAACCCTGGTCATACTTAACCCGGTATGTTGTGTTTGTCACTGTTAGGATTACACTGTTCAGGTGGTGCACGGGTCCTTTTTACGTGGAGAAACATGCAAATTATCTGCACTCATGCGAACCTGCTCCAACATGCTTATACTGTAGGATGAGGTTTAAACCAATGCAACTGTAACTAGATGACATGGTTATAAAGACAGCAAGGAATTGTTTGGTTAACAACTTCAGCTCCTATCATTCTACATGGCAGCGTTAATACTTGTCTTTGGAGGACTTCCATGTTATCCTTACCGTTTTTTTTAGTGGCTTCCAGGAAGTTTTGTGCCGGGCTAAGCCATTCCTTGCCACCCTGTTCCGCAGAAGGACTCCCACACCTTGTACCTGGAGCAGGAACTGGAGAGCCTCAAAGTAGTCCTGGACATCAAGAACAAGCAACTGCATCAGCAGGACCAGAAACTGATGCAGATGGACAAGCTGGTGGGACAAAAGACCTTTCTATGCCTGTTAAAGGAAAACGAACACGTGTTTCATGATTAGTTTCTGTGTGATTGACGGTTTACGTAAGTGTTTGTTTGTGGAAACCGGTGCTATTCAGGCTGAAGTTGTTGTTAAGGAGCTAGTCTCGTAATGGCGTTGTGAACAAGCCCAAACGAGAGCTTTAAGCAACCATAAAACGGTGTTTGACGTGTGGGTTTGGGTTTTGGGCCAAATGACTTGTGAAAGGGTGAGGAGTGGATCACCTGCAACTGTTAGTTAAGTGCTGCATTCAAATACACTGCCAGAGGGGGGACGTTGACAGCTGTGTCTTTGTCCTCGTGGGGAACTTAAAAGGCAGGTTTAAACATCGTCCTCAATTTGTCTGTGTGTATGTGTGCACGTGTGTCCTTGGTAGGTGGAGACCAACGTGAAGCTAGAGGAGAGTCTGAAGAAGGTTCAGCAAGAAAATGAAGACTACCGTGTCAGGATGGACAAACATGCAGCTCTTTCAAGGTAACCGGTGCTCCCATCGCAGTTGTGACGGAGAGGAGAAACATTCGTGGGTCTCTCACACCATCTTCACACGCTTGCGCTGTTGATCTGAACAGTTGGTGGCCGTTACCAGGGTGGAGCAGATTCCTTCTGGAGGTCCTGACGGAAAAAAAGTTACACCTACATTTTTGTTAGATCTCTGAATTGCAGTTTTTGTCCTGCTTACTTTCTGGTTGACAAGTGAATTGTGTGTGCTATAAAGCTGTTGTGAATTTCTGTTTCACTTGCCCCTCGTCGCTGCTTTGCAGGCAGCTGTCCTCGGAGCAGGCGGTGCTGCAGCAGTGCCTCCAGAAAGAGACCAAGGTGAACAAGCGTCTGTCCATGGAGAATGAAGAGCTCCTGTGGAAGCTCCATAACGGAGACCTGAGCAGCCCACGCAAGCTCTCTCCCACATCCCCCTTTCAGTCGCCCCGCAACTCCGCTGCCTTCTCCAGTTATCCACTGCCGCCCAGATAACAGTCCGTCAGGGTTCTGGGAAGATTCTGGAGGCCTATAGAGCGAATGGAGTAAGGTGGCCGAGTAACGGCTCTCACTGGGACGTCTCATCTGTGTGCGGCTCTCCCAGTGTGGAGGACTTTTTTTCTGAAACAATGGTCCCTTTGCAGAAACCCTCTGTACAGCTGGATCTTTCTCCAGAAAGACGTTCACGAGACACTGTTGCACAGAAGCACTTAGAGAGCAAGGCCTGCCTTGTCCTTTGCCTTTTTTTTTTTTTTTTTGTCTCTTTTGGTGGAAAGTGAACCTCCCCCACAATTCTCAGGGCCTTCAGGTAGTGTCCCACTGTTAGACTTATCCCTCTTTTTAACTTTTCAGTCTTGCCTCATCCTTGATGTGTCAAGTAGGATGCTGTCAACAGTTTGGATTTCTTTTTTCCCTTGGATTTTTTTTTTCCTCTTCTATTTTGAATTGGGAGCTTTAAAGCGTTGGTGGATGGAGATGGCTCTGAGGACTGCAGTGCCCTCCCGTGGCTGAAGTATGCATGCTGTGGCTGTGTGCTTGCGTGGCCTCTGTCCGCAGGCTGAAGAATGAACAGCCGTTGAGTTTTTGTGGATGCGCTTCAGAAAGGCTTAACAACGTGCAGAATTATTTTATTTCTCTGAGAATTTCAGTATTGCTCCTGAGCCTGTAATCTGACACAAACTAATGCCGTTTTCCCACATCCTGCTTATCTGCTACAGCATTTTATCTTTTCAGAAAAGTAAATAAAGTCATAGGTGCTTGACCACGTGACAGACTTCTTGATTGAACGTTCCAGAATGGGGCACGAGATCCTGCTGTTCCTTTATCTACATCCTATATTTGTTGTCACCACTTTCCTTAACTTCACCTATAATACCATGCTGCTCCTGTGTGTTCTTTACCTCCAGTATTGAGCAGATTAATAACCAAAAGCACTTGTCAAATCCCTTTCTATAATGCATTACCTTTCTTGTCAGTCTGATTTCACTTTGCACCTGGTGTCTGTGTTCCCACACTAGAATTTGAGCGAGGGGCAGTAAAATGGACTGTTACTGTTATCCTCTGTTAAACCTTTTCACTCTGCCTTACATCTGGTGCATAACAAGAGTGTTGAATTTCTCTGCCGTATTCCTCTGTACAAAATACCCAAAGGACAGAAAGGGACTTGCATATCTATAGGTCTGCATGAGAGCTGCACAACGGCTTGGCTTCACTGTCAACGTCGGTCTTCCTCACTGCTTGTGTTGCCCTGGCTGAAAGAGATGCCTGCTGCGTCCTTTACCCTAACGTTCCAGGACTGGAGACGAAAACTCGACCCGTGTTACAAATGATATGGACATACCAGATTGATTCGATAGAAGGTCAGAGATGAAGGCTTGCTCACGTGCGCAAGCCTCGCTGTGGGTCACCTTCTGCTGCATCAAGAGGTCAGCCTTGTCGTCCATCTGACCTGGGATGACCCCACATAACCAGATCCACCAGAGCAGCTCGTGCGGGTTGGTACAGGAAAGCACTGCACAGGCCAGGAGGGAACAAGATCTGGCTCCAAGGCTTTTGTGGAGAAACTCCTCTTCATGAGTCAGACTGGAGTAAGAAGTGTAAATGTTAAATGCATTGGTTGTATTAAAAACTGAATATATTGAAATATGCAATAAAAGATACAATATAACATGTAAGTTTCCTTATTTTGTGCTGTACTTGGAATTTCCAACCGACCTCCGTTAAGCTCTGCTCAATACAAGATGGAACTTCATCTCTTTGCCAGTGACAAACCACCACATCCTTTTGCTGACCAGTGAAACTTAACCTCCTACTGACACCAAACCTCTCATGTATGCTGGCTATGGCAAAAAAATGTTCCACAGTAAGGGGGGGATTATTTCTGTGTAAACAAAGAAATGCCAAAAAGGATAGAGAAATAGAGCAATTGGATTTACAGTGACTTGGGAAAAAAGCACATCCTCTTAAATTTATAAAATTTTATCTGGTCCTCACCAGCTCCTGAAGTCAAATAAATGTAATCTTCCATGACAACACCTACCATATTTCACTATACAATGATTTAACAAAACCTAAGCCAGAGTTAAAGAGACCATGTGGGGAAAAATGAATTACACCCTTACAGCCTTGACAGGAATTACGGTAATTGGCAGCCAGGTGCAGATGCACTTAACTGGATGACCAGCGGAAAGTGGGGAAACCTGTATAACGGGAGAACTTTTGATAGTTATGTGGCCCAGAGCATCTGGGTGTGTGTTAACACCATCTCAAGTAGAAAATACATTAGCAATGATCTCAGAGAAGCAACTACTGCTGCGGACAACATGGTTTGGGTTTGCAAAGTTGCATCTGAACAAAACCATAAGGTCCCAAAAACCACGTCCTTTGGACAATTTAGACCAAAGTGGGGATGTTCGGTGAATACAAAACAGAGAGTATTACCACAAACACCTCACACCAATTGTAAAGCATGGTGGTGGAGGGGAGATGATTTGGGCTTGTTTTGCAGCTACAGGACCTGAGCACCTTGCAGTCATCAAGTTGACCATGAAGTCCTCTTTATACTCAAGTGTTCTAGAAGCCAATGTGAGGCTATCTGTCCAACAGCTCAAGCGTGGCTGAAATTGGGTCCTGTAACATGACAGTGATCCCAAACACACCAGCAAATCTACAGCTGAATTGCTGAAAGAGAGAAGAACCAAGGTGCTGGGATGGCCAACTCAGTCTAGACCACAACCGCATTGAGATGCTTTGGCAGGACTGTAAGAGAGCTGTGCAAAACATGAAAGTCCCGAAACATCAATGGACAGAAGCAATGTTGTAAATAAGAGTGGACAAAACTCATCCCAAATGATCAATGAGAGACTAATGAACAACAGAAAATGGAAAACAGTGGGTCTACAAGAGTCAGCAACTTATTTTTTCATGCTGGTTTTCTTTGTTAAATAAAGGACATGCTACAGTCTCATTTTTGCTTGTCACCTGAGGTTAGATTTTATGACCTGGCAAGAACCATATGATTTTTAAAAAAATGTCCCGATATATAAAACCATAGAGAGGGATACACTTTCTTTTTCACAAGATGGTATATATGAATCCCAACAATCATCAGTAGAGAGTCCTTTAGTTGCAGTAAAGAAACAGGAGTGTGTGGTCTACTTGACAGAAAAAAAAAAACAGAATCTGGAACTGTGGCCTGCAGAAGGAGTGATAGCTAACAATAGGTGGTACGCATGCAATTTCTTGAGTACTTTTAATGTTTTGAAAGGTAGACATTAACCCTGTGATTTACTGCAAAGAGGGGGGAATCAAACTGGAGCTGCAGGCTCCCACCTAGGTGAGGCATGAGGATCATTATAGTCCTTCATCCTCCTAGTTGGGAGCAAGAACCAGCTGTGCCAACCATCAAAACAGCCCCTCTGCTTCCACCTCATGGACGCTGCCGTGGTTGCAAAACTCGAACCATTTTATGATCACGATATTGTACGGCCAAACCTACAGCTGCCACGCGACAAGAATATCACTATGATGACAATCTACGATCGTCCATCCGCTTTAGAGTCGCGCAATCCGTAGCGATGCGCAGGGAGCTGTAGCACATCGAGTGCGAATGACGCCCACCGTGACCATACCTGCGCGACTGCGTCACTTTGAAGCCCCAAACTGCATGAGCACACGAGCGCCACCTGCCGTCTCGAGCCTGTTTCTGCAACATTAGTCCTCTACTGTATGTACTGTACGGTACTGAAACCGGAAACACGGCCGAATGCGCGCACGCTCCTCCGATTGGAGGAGGCGCCCCACGTGACGTGTCACGTCACGGAGTGCAGGGGGAACACGGCGGATTTCAAACACCGCTGCATTATAAATTATTATAAATATAAGTATGAACCCCCAAGGACATCGCCAAGTGGAGAATAAACTACAGATCACGGGAANCGGCGGAAACACGGCCGAATGCGCGCACGCTCCTCCGATTGGAGGAGGCGCCCCACGTGACGTGTCACGTCACGGAGTGCAGGGGGAACACGGCGGATTTCAAACACCGCTGCATTATAAATTATTATAAATATAAGTATGAACCCCCAAGGACATCGCCAAGTGGAGAATAAACTACAGATCACGGGAATTAGACCTTAAATAGTCAGCAAGTCGCGCAATGGCTCAGAAATCGAAATTATGTGCGGAGGTTTACAGGTGCAAATCCTACAAGCGCCATTAAATGGTCTCGCACCTTTAATGATCTGACAGTGACAAGGAACCAAAAACTGGAGCATAAATAAAAACATGTAAATATGACAGTTACGTCAGTGTTCTGTAAGGTGTCTGTTAACGAGGGACGTAGATAATAGGCTCATTTCATCGATAGATGATTAAAACTTTTTTAAAATGAAGGTAAATAAAATGAGCACAACTGTGTGGTTATGACGTGTGGTGTAATATATATATATATATATATATATATACACATATATATATATATATATATATATATATATATAATAAATATAATAAATGCATAGGAAGAGGAGCGTGTGAGCAGCCCCCCTCCCGCCGGGATCTCACCGCGAGCCTCACACCCTCATCTGGACTTGCAGGACCCGGGGATCCATGAGCTAAAAGCGGAGCTCCCCTTCGATCATCTTCGGTCATCCTCCAGAGGAGCACCTTCCACCGTCATCCATCGCCCCTCCATGTGAGCTGGCGGTCTCCCAATGGAGCACATCCGAACGCCGAAGGTAGGACGGACGCGGTTCTCCTCATCCTCCACACCAACGATAAAGCCGTTACTGTGTGACGCCTATTGAAAAGGGGGAAAAGGGACAACTTAACGTTTTAAATGCTATTCGAGTGTTTCGCTGACGAAACGGCGCTGCGCATCGTGTGAACGCGGTTAGCCACCATTACGTACGGCTACACACGGCTTCTAACGGCTTTATTTCAACGTTATTGTTACCGCTCAGTCACATACGCTCGGTTAGGCGACAAATGGGCATAAATTGTCCTCACACTTCGTACATATATAAATAATGAACAGACTAAGGACGCCATGTCGCGTGCCGAAGATGATTCTGCTTTTACGTGTGAAGAATGTCGAAGGGTAACGTCACGTAGCACTCGTGTCGAATAGGGAAATAAATTTAATGTTTTGTTACACACGAAAACACTACGGCGATGTGAGGCTGTCATTTTTTTTTTTTTTTTTTTTTATTATTAAAAAAAGAGAAAAACCCCCCCCCCCNACACACGAAAACACTACGGCGATGTGAGGCTGTATTTTTTTTTTTTTTTTTTTTTACTATTAAAAAAAGAGAGAAACCCCCCCCCCCCTTCCCCGCACAAGCCGGCTGAGCGCGAGCCCGCGAGGCCTTCCGCGCGTCTCCTCGCGCGCCGGCGGGTTCGTGTCCCTCAGCGCTTTCGGCCCGGCTGTTTTATTTAGAGGTTAAGGAATCGGGCGAGGAAGCCGCAGGGGGCACCTAGCAGCGCCCGTCCAGAACAGCTGCTGTTCTTAACACAGGCAACCGCGAGCTGTCTCTGCAGCCCCCTGATCTCCCACCGTAGCACCTCACCTCAGTCCAGACTGAGGTCCAGACCTGAACGAGCCGAGTTTGAAATGTATGAACATCTTACTTGCACGCGTGTTTGTTTTGTTTTGATCTGAGTGATTGACCCACATGGTTTGTCCTCTTTCAATGTGTTTGTTTTCTGTTTATCTTTGTGCTCAGGTTGAAAATGTCAGTTTGATTGACAGGGCATCGCCCAGGAAGCCCTGCGTGGGAACCCTCTATCTGACCGCCAGCCACTCCATCTTCGTGGAGCACGATGCCGAGCACCATCGAGAGACCTGGGTAAATGGGCATTGGGACACGGTGCTTTCTGTTGTTTAATAACGTTGTTTTTTCTTTAGTTTTCCACAAAGAGCACTTAGGGGCTTGATGGACCTGCTGCTTCCCTTGGGACTCACCTTCATATGACCTTTAAGTAGTAAAGACACAGTAACTAGTACGCGTGCTGTGATAGTTTCATCCGTCCATCCATTTCCAGAAGCTGCTTGTCCGGTTCAACGTTGTGGTGGTCCAAAATTTGTCCCAGCAATAAAGGGGGGGAAGCAGGATACCCCCTTGATGAGACATCAGACTTCTCTCATGTAATAAAAAGGAGGGACTAGGAAAGATGTAAAAATAATTAAGACAAAGATGACTGATCAAAGACTTTTTTTTTTTTTTTTTCTCCCCTATAATGATGATAAACCTCACTTTTGTTTAATGGGATATTTCTGGTCGTGCTGCTTTCTCAAGGGCACAAGCTGATTGCTGCTGACATCCCCGTGACTCGAGGCTTGGTGGTATCATCCTCACGACTTAGGAAATAAGTCTTACAATCTCTTCAAATGTCCTTTCTCGGGCCACAATTGATCCCATGGGCACGTAGAGAAATTTCTCGTCTCTCGCCCTATAAACCTCAGATCGTGCAGTTTCCGTCCCCATGACCCCGAGAGTTTGCCGGTGTTGCCGTGATTTGACACATTTCCGGTTTTGTCTCCATAACCCATTGTTATCCCTGGCACTCGGTATGTTGCTGTTCTCATCCCCATAACCTTAGAAACGGCCATAACTGAACAAATGTTCATTCAGATGACTTAAGGCTGTTGATCCTATGATCAACCAGCAAGGTTGCTGTTGTCATCCCTCAAGGTCCAACACCTTGCCATTTTCATCCCCATGACCTGAGACCTTACTGTTGTCATCCCCATAACATTACAAACAGCCTTTCTTATCCTTGTCATTTGTGAGGTGAACGCTGCTATCTCGAACACTTGCCAGTGGTGACACTTGTGTTGGGTCCATGGTGTGAAGGTGCTGCACAGCTTGGTTTGTGCCGTCGAGAAGCTGCCCGTGACCCTGGCAGGATGCCCGCTGCTCCTTCGCTGCAGGAACTTCCAGGTGTTCCAGTTCATCGTCCCCCAGGAGAAGGACTGCCAGGACATTCACGCCTCGCTCACGCGCCTCTCACGACCAGGTTAGAAGGGACACTGACAGACCTCATTTTTACAGCTACACGTTTACTGACACGGTTACTCCTCTCGGTTGACGTGCTCGGTCAGCACTACGTTCCACGTGAACTTCTCCTCACCTTCCTTCCTCCTCCTGTTTAGAGAGATATACAGAGCTCTACTGCTTTTCCTTAAACCCCAATACGGACAAGGCAGCCCGTGAGGAAGCCTGGAACTTCATTGACCTCCAGGCTGAATACCGTCGCATGGGACTCCCTAACCACCTCTGGCAGCTCACCACGGCTAATCAGGACTACAAGGTCAGTACTGTCACATCAAATCTCCTTGTGTGACTAAAGGATCAGTCCAGTCACAACGAAGCTCTGCATGACTATGGGGTTTGAACCTTCACGCCGTACCCCAGTGTGTGGCCTCAGTTACGGTACCATCACTCGCTGTGTGTCTGTAGGGTCAGTATAGTCACGGTATGTGTGTGACAACGGGGAGAAAGCGATTCAGCCTGATTAAAAGTGCTTAGTCATAGCTGTCCAGGCAGAGGCCACTCTCTTGTTTCATATTGAAGGTGTTCCTAAGTGAGGTATTCATGATTTTGACAGTATGACACCTCTTCTGCATGTGGTTATCGATTTATTTTTACATCGATAACCCGTACGCAGCCTCTGTATTTTTAAGTTTTCATCATTGCTATTGGAATTTTTATTAGCTTTAATTTGAAAGCAGTTTTTTTTTCTACAGTAAAGCCCTGCCATAACAAAATGAGAAGTCCAAAAAAAATCTTGAAAAATTGGGGTTGCGTATTGCGAAGTTGACAGAAAAACCATGTTTATGAGTTGCTCTTCCAGTTAACTGCGTGAACAGAAAAAAGAAGCGAATGTTCTCATCGTTGTGGTCTCCTTCATTAGATGTGTAGAAACTAGATTTACTTTTACACGCAACACGCTGATGACAAATGCAATATTATTGTTCTATTAGTACATAATGTATGACCTGCACTATGTGTGGCGTTATGAAAGGAGACTGGATTGTGGGAATGCAAAGTTTTGTTTCTTTGCGATATGCTGAAACACTGGCACTCACAGAGCACAACACACCCTCTCAAAATACAGTGAACACAGAGGGACAAAAATCCCCCTTATAACTCGCCTAAAAGTTTAGACTGCCGTTTTCAAACATGCAGCAGCAGTGCATTGTGGGAGAGCCATGACTGCCGATTTAGTCCTAATAGAAACGCTGGATCTATGATAAAATGACTAGGGAGTGTTTATAGTATTTAAATGTGGGGCTGGTTACACGTAGCTGCTTTCACAGCTCTCCTGAAACACTCTCGTGTCTCGCTCTCATTCTGATGTAACTCTTTCCCCAGGTGTGTGACACGTATCCCAGCGATTTGTACGTCCCAAAGGTGGCTACGACCCCCATTGTGGTTGGGAGCTCCAAGTTCCGCAGCAGGGGCCGGTTCCCCACGCTAACCTACTATCACCGAGACAACCACGTGAGAGTCGTCGTGCTCTGCTTGCTGCGATGTGCCCTTGTGGCTGCAGTTGTGTAATCCAGAAGCGTGTTAACACGTGCCACCCCTCCCCCACCGCAGGCCACAATCTGCCGCAGCAGCCAGCCGCTGTCCGGCTTCAGCGCCCGCTGCCTGGAGGATGAGCAGATGCTGCAGGCCATCACCAGCTCAAACCCAGGCAGCTCCTTCATGTATGTGGTGGACACCAGGCCCAAGGTGAGACTGGCAGTGAAGCACAACCTGCTGGGAGTCATTTTATCAGAAGGGAAGAGGGTATATATTAGAAAGCGCCCGACTCTGTGGAAATTGGAAGAGGTACATGTCAGAATTAACATGATATGAAACCTCCCAAATTGACAAAAATTTGATCTGAACGGTGTTGGATTCAAAAGCATTGTGAAAAATGACAGCGAATCCGGTTCCTATTCACGAATTTGCAGCTCAACGCCATGGCGAATCGAGCAGCGGGAAAGGGCTACGAGAACGAGGACAATTACTCCAACATCAAGTTCCAGTTCCTCGGCATCGAGAACATCCACGTGATGAGGAGCAGCCAGCAGAAGATGCTCGAAGGTAGTATTATCTCAGGGCTACAGCAGCAGCTTGCCTGCTGGCTCTGAACTTCTGAATCTGCCTGAAAGGTTGCAAGTATTATTTCTTTAATATTTCTAGTTCATTTTAGCCAGAATATTAGTTCTATTTACCCCACAAATTGTGCAAGCTGGACATCTGTGCTGGTCACAGTGGCGTGCTGTCTCATGACAGGATGTGGAAACTGTACTTATCAGATGTTCAGACAGTGGTGTTTGTACTGACGCTTCGGTTCCTTGGTGACAACTGGGGCCTCGACTCTCCCTGCGGTTGGCAGGAAGAACACGAGAGGGTGTAGGGCAATGATTCCGCCTCGGTTTTGTGTAGCGAGTTGGCAGAATGGTCAGATGGGCGCCTTCAGGGTTCTTGCTGTCTGCTGGTGCGTAGCCAGTGACTCTTGTGTTCTGTGGGGCGTTTGGACGATTGCACGTCACACGGGTATAAGGGAGGAGCACGAATGTGAGGCCCCGGTTGGGTCGAGGAGGGCAGCGGTACAGCTCTCTAACTGCCGTCGCTTTTGTTCCCCTGTGTTCCCCAGCAGTGTGTGACCTTCGCTCGCCCAGCATGACGGACTTCCTCTGGGGCCTGGAGAACTCGGGCTGGCTGAAGCACATCAAGGCCATCATGGATGCGGGTGTCTTCGTTGCCAGGGTGAGGGCAGCGCTGGGCAACGGCTTCCTTTGTGTGTATCTGTGGCAACGTGTTTGTTCCGGTGTCTGTGTGTGCAGGCAGTAGCAGAGGAGGGAGTCAGCGTGCTCGTCCACTGCTCGGACGGCTGGGACCGGACAGCCCAGGCGTGTTCTGTGGCCAGCGTGCTCCTGGACCCCTTCTACCGGACCTTGAAGGGACTCATGGTAGCGTCTCAACCGCACAACCACAACACTGTCTCCATGACCTAACCTAAAGGAGCTAAACCCAGCCAGGCGGGCAGCCAGCAAGTGACCAGCCTGCTCTCCACGGCGACCGTTGTGTACAGAGTGGCACTTCGATGCAGTTGGTGCATCACTTAGGAAACGTGTATGAGCACGCTATAGATGTAGGTGTGTTTTTTTTTTTTTTTTTTTTTCCACTTGGGTGTCATGAGGGTTGGGCCTCACACTTCAGCATGTCCGTGGCATAAGATGATCTGGCAACGTGGAGGTCAGTTCTCAGCTCGAATTTTGTCTGTCAGTTGAAATCTGAAAAAGCAGGCATTCGAGTTTGTAGATGGTTAATCACACAAGCTCAAAGGTTATTTAACCTTAAGAAGCTGGATGGTCTGTAATGAAAATGGAGTTTCCTATAGGGGTTTGGGTCTGTTCCCTGCTTTCTTATCTTACTCAGAGGGAGAGAGTTGAAGTTTCTTGTACAGATTCCCATCTTTGTCCTTCTCACATGAGGAGACCCAGTAGGGTCCAGGGAATGTGGAAAAATAAGAGCCATTTCTGTCCCCAGGTTCTCGTTGAGCGCGACTGGATCTCGTTCGGGCACAAGTTTTCCCACAGGTCAGTACGTGAGCCCAGCGTCTGTTCGCGTCGCACTGTTGCTCGTCCTTTTCTGTTGTCTTTATAGAGGTCACAGTTAAGAAGCTGGATTTTACTGGTTGGTGGTTTTTGGACCAGCTGAAAAGGGGGCAAAATTGAGATGAACTGAGGTAGTCTTGCACTCCTGTTTTGTTGTTGTTTACTGCCATCTGCTGGCTAGGAGGGTAAACATGGGTTGTGTTTGTTCTGCAACAAGCAGAAATTATACAAAATAGGTAGGTGAAGAAAATGAGGTTAAAAGCATTTTCCATTTTTATTTTTACCTTTTAAAAACTCACTAATCAGACAGTTTCCCCAAAAATAGCTTCTAGTGTTGAACTCCCTACCCCATTAGATGCCAGGGTAACTTTTTACTGCAGCAATTTAGGGTATGTATGTACCTTGCTACAGTTGGAGGTGGGATCTGAACTTGCACCCTGAGGCCAAAAACTACACTACTTGCTACCTATAGGTACAGCCACCTAGATGGTGACCCCCGTGAGGTGTCACCGGTGATCGACCAGTTCCTGGAGTGCGTGTGGCAGCTGTCGCTGCAATTCCCCTGTGCCTTCGAGTACAACGAGCGGTTCCTCCTCCACCTCCATGAGCAGGTCCATGCTTGCCAGTATGGAAACTTCTTGGGAAACGGTCAGAAGGAGCGGGCAGAGCTCAGGTAAGGCACCAGAGAGCTTCCTGGGGGGTTCCCTGACAGTTGAAGGGTCTGGTCTCACTGAGGACCAGTTTGTGGTCAGCGTACCTCGCGTACGTGAATGACGTCAGTAATCTGTGTTCAGGGTGAGGGAGCGGACCCACTCTGTCTGGGCTCACCTGTGGAAGAACAAGGCTGACTACATCAATCCCCTGTACAGGCCAGACCACAGCCAGACCCAGGGAGTGCTGCGACCAGCTACCGCCCCCTACTGCTTTAAGTGAGAATGACTGACAATTCTAACAACCCAACACTGACTGCCTTGTGGCGATGCAGCTTAGAGAAGCGCAGAGATTGACACTGTGGGACTTTGTGTAGGGCTTTTGCACACTCATAGTTCCTGTGCGTGACCTTTGTGGGATACAGGAAAGCAGAACAGAGATGCATAAATGTTAAAACCTGTTCTCTGCAGCATATTCCTGTTCTCGGCTTGTGGCATGAAGGAGGGGGGGGCATTACAGAGATGGGCAGAGATATTTAATCACACTTGGTCTCTGTCCAGGTTCTGGAAAGGCATGTACTGCCGTTCGGAGCAGACCCATCAACGACCCCCCACTGTATCGGATGTCCTGACAACTGTGAGGGAGGAGTCCCAGCAGCTGGAGGCGGAGCTTAGCGTCCAACAGGAGGTACCGCGGGAGATGGCCCGCCCTGCCAGCGAACAAGGCACACTCAGATACAGCACATACCGGCGGCACGCCCAATTTTATACATCTGATGATGTAGAACCTTTTTAACTTGGTAACAATTGAAAACTGCTGATTTGCATTTATTACCAGCAGATACGTGACAACTTGAAAGCGAACAAAAAAAATCGGCTCTCTTGCCTCTTACTTCCCCTGCGTACGTTTCTCAAGAAATAAGTGCAACATGAAGTAGATGTCTAAAAAAGGGTTGTGTGCCACAAGCTACGCACGTTACATTTTGTATTTTACTCATTTATAGTATATTGATTTGTATCTCTTTTTTGCCAAATTGCAGAAAATGGCGAACTTGGGAGCGATGCGTGTGATGAGCACCGGTCCCAAGATGAGCAGAGCAAATGACGGCAAGTTGATGTCTGGCTCCCGTAGGGACAAATCGGGCCAAGTCCCCTGCCCTCGGGGGCAGCCAGAGAGCCCACTGCAGGGTGTGGCCCGTGACACACTCAAGACCTCCGACCCCGACCTCTCCACCAACAGCGACCAAGAGTCCGGGGTGACTGACCTGAGTTGCCTGTCGCCAAGCAGCGGAGAGGACAGCACTAAGGACCCGGACTCGGACGAGGCCGCTTACTCCACTGCCTGAGTGCGGGAGGCACGCTTGGCGTCATCAGGGAAACGCAGAGGCATCGTGGGTAAGATGCCTTCAGAGTGAGACATTATTAATACTGTACAGATTATATAAAAATTATGGACCAAGCTGAAGTTTGACCTGAGTCTCAAACGGGATGATTTTACTATGTTTTATTTTGTGTGTGTGAAGGACAGAATCGTATAGCGAGTCTCTCCTAACTGGCTTTTAAAACCACTTAATGTTTTAATCTTTTGACACTGGATCAGTTAATGTCACATTTTATCTTCCTCCTGAAAAAAACGTGAACAGACAAGGATCAAAGCAAACCCCAAGCGTGGAGAAATGTTTACAAAGGCGAAGGGCAAACTACATTTTGGTGCAATATTTTGTTTTGTGTCGTTCACTTTTAGCAAGTAGTTCCAAATCGTGGAGTAAGGGGAAATGAAATACCAAAAATGGAGAACCTCTGCTAGTTTTGTAGTGAACACCCACTAAATAAACTCCCCCCGGACACGTGCAAGGCAAAGCTGTGTAGCAGGTGAAGCCTCCACTGGGTAGCTGCAGTTTACTGAGGCTTGAAGGTTCTAATACCAAAAGTATAACCACAGGCCCTCTGACTGGGCAACCTCGGTGAGTGGGGGGGCAGGGGTCAGAAAAGTTCGCAGCAGCTTTGTTTCTAGATCAGCCATACGTTCTGCATCCCACTGTAGCGAGCAGCAACACCAGAGACCCCCCCCCCCCCCCC
>UFQX01001142.1:156495-166798 GCA_900497675.1 Arapaima gigas
CCCCCCCCCCCCCCCCCAGGGTACTCCGTTTTGTAGTGAAACACGTGTTCGGTGATTTCCCACCTCCTGTTACCCTGGTGCAATGTTTGTTTGTATTTTGACAGCTAGCGCAAAGTCCACACAAAAACCTTCTGGGTCTTTCTCTACATGATCCATTTGTTGTTGGCGAGGGCTTTCGAATGACAAATCATGTAGTGTTTTAAAATCTGCTGAACAAATGTTAGAGGGGTTTTTAGAGCTGCCTTTCACGCTGTAAACGGCTTTCATGTAACAATTAAATGAGACGACATCCATTGTTATCTATAGTCCAACTGGTATTTTTACCCCTTGTTACACTGTATAAATTAGTGGTAGTCTTGTTATTACGATTCACATTGTAATATTTATCAACAGATTTCAAGCAAACAAATCTACCAACTGTGTTCTGTTCCAATGTATTCAATAATCTAAGTAAAAATAAACTCAGTGCTGCATGTTTTGGATTTAAACTTTCTGCAGTTATTGTTCATAACTTCCTAACTTCAATTTTTTCTCCCTGCAGTACAAAAAGAAATAAAAACCCAAAGTATTCAAATAATCCCAAGGAAACATATCTAAAACCATCTGTTGTTGGATGACTTTAATAACGTTGCCTTGTTAGACATGCTGTCATTTGCACTGTCAGCATCACATGAGGACTTGTGTGACTTCAGTGTTTTTCTGGGTGGGGGGGGGGACATAAACCAGCAGCCCATTTATTTATTAAATAAATATTGTAAATTTAGGGGAAAAAAAATCAGATTCTCCACTGAACCAACAGTGTTAGTTTATTACCTAACAAATTAAATAACATAATACATTGTCTCTGATTATAATAAAGCCTATTATTAACATTACTTAAATAGAGAATGTGCAGTCGGGAGGTGTCGCGCGATCAGATTAAATTCGACTCTGAAGTCATCCTCCCTAACCACTCATCCAAGAACTGAACTGAAAGATGTCTAATTCTGAAACCACAATCGGAGGAGTTGAAGCTTTGCCGTGTCACTTTGTTTCTTGGTACAAGATGTCATCTCCACGTCAACTCTGAGGAAAGCAGAAAAAACTCAAACGGGACAAAAGACAACACGCACTTTCTATGTGATGTACAACCCTGAACGCGGTAAGAAACCACATCTTCGCCGTGGGACTTTACCTTTATAAAAGGTGACGTGTAACAGATGGAGCCTAATGTGGGGTGTGGTACGGGCCCTGGCTGTTGATGGCCTGCTGGAGTTTCTCCTCCTTTGCCCTTCGGCAGTGGCACAGCTGGAGTACAGACACACAGGAATCACTAACACGCACCAGCTCTGTTATACACACACACACACGGGCATTGTGTCCCTTACATGCTGAAACACACAGCTTCTGCCTTAGAAATATACACGTCCCCTCCGGTAGTCATATCCTTTACACACTCAGACAGGCATCATTTCCCTGACACCCACATTACATAGACAGATCTCACCCATTACATACAACCAATGACGTCCCTCTCGCAGACACACAAAACCAAGCAGCACGTTCCTTAGACTGAGACACACACATCACCTCCACTAACTCACACCATCTTCATTACACAAAGACAGGTATCTCCGTCACACACAGAGAAGGTGTCATCTTACAGTCCTCTTCTCCATGAAGCTGGTGAGGAAGCTATCGATCTCAGTCTTGCCATCTAGGAAGTCCTCAGCAGTTTTCTCCGAATCTTCCTCGGCCTGGTGGGCTGCCACCTTCAGGCGGGCTTGCAGGGTGCTCAGACTACAGCTCTGTGCGAGAGGGTTAAAAAAAAAAAAAAAATTGGACTATGGCTTCTCTAACCCCCAAGGAGCAAGACTGAATACCGGAATGGTCCCCTGCGAGGTCCTTCATTGCAGAGATGACCTACTGCTCAACACCCCGCCCATTCAGACCATCGGTCAGGACGTTGAACAAGCCTCACCTCTGCCAGCTCGTGCTGTCGCTGCATCTTTGCCTCGAAAGTTGACTTCATCTGAACGAGCTGCTCATACTGAAAACCCAAACAGTCCAAACATTGGTGTTGTTGTTCCCCAAAGGAAGCAGCTTTAATGTTTATTTGCTGTAAGCCCTGCCCCCGAGTGGTCACTCACTTTGAAGAGCATCTCCTGCCTCTTCCCCTCAAGCTGGGGTTCAAGAAGCAGGTTCCTCTCTGTGGAAGGAGACAGCAGCAGGTTGTTTTGGTACCATTGAGAGGTTCTGCTTGGGTAAATAACCCTGCTCTAAGTACAATTGACTTTTATACTTCTATAATATTACCATGTGCACTCAGTGAACCAACCCTACAGACTAGTACCTTCTCTAACCGTTTTACTCATTTGCCCAGCTTAGTATTATAAACCAGAATTTCCCCTCGTGGGTCGACTCCTGTAAGCAGTTCTTTAAGCACTAAGCTCCCTGCAAACCTTCTTTCAAACTTCAGCTTATCCTGCTCTACTGATCCAGTGAGTTGTTGCAGTGCGGCTCCAGGTCAGGGTGACGACCATGTGACACCACAGCCAGGCTGCAGGAGGTGGGGCATCCACTCACTGGCCACGTCCACGATGCTGGTGACCAGCTCCTCCTTGTCCGAGCAGACCTGCTTGAGCTGCGGCAGACACGTGAAGAAGTCCAGCAGGGTGTCCTCCTCCTCGTTCATTTCCTTCAGCTGAGATATGCTGGGGTGGGACAGCCACATGCACACCTTGTGTTTTACACCCACATGTGGCACAACTGTTAATTTCATTAACAATCATATTGCGGTCCAGCACTGTGGTCAAACTGTTAAACCCGAAGTTCTAAGTCCAAATTTACGTAATTAATGGTCAAACTCCAGTCACAAGTGAGACCAGCAGGTGGCGCAGTGGTTAGTCATGACATTACACTCAAAGCACCTGGGTCCAAATCAGGTGCAATACCCTCTAGTGAGCCACTTACCATGAGCTGATAGAGTAAAACTTACCCTGCTGTAAGCGGCTTTGTAGAAAAGTGGGAGCTAAGTTGAATAAGTCAAAATATATGGCTTATGTATCCAGTTCTCTGGTGTAAATCTAAAACTGTTACTATAATATAAGACACGATGGATCGAGGCCAATCAAATCAAACTGGCGTCAATAACTTGCTAAAATCAGCCCGTGACTCATTTCTTTAGCACCAGGTCCACCAGGAATGAGCGGTTTAACTGACTCCCTCCCAGAGAACTCCTGATCACATCACCGCGACCGGTGGTAAATACCGGCACCTTTGCAAGTGAGAGTGCAAGTTTACCTCATTTCGGAAAGCTCTGGAAACGTCTCTGGAATTTCAGGCATCCTGTACAAGTGGCCGTTGTGCCCAGCCTAGAATGCAGTGGAGGACGAGGACATTCAAGTTAACACAGGTTAGGGGACAACAGAACCTGATGCTGCAGTCAAACAGCTGGAAAGGGACTCTTACCCAGCATGCGCCGCTCTGGGAAAACACCTACCTGGGAGTCCGTGGTGGGCACAGGTACTGGCAGGTCAGTGATGAGACCGTAGGCAGGTGCAGGTGCCGGGGCCCGGGGGGCTGCGAGTGGCTCTGTCCCTGGGTGGGGCATGGGGGTGGGGCCTATGGGGCGAGCCCCCTCTGGCGCCGGAAACGTGGGGAGGAAGTGGAAGCTTTGGGGGGCTGGGTAGGTAGGCACCCCAGATGGTTTGTACACGCTGCCGACATGGGCGGGGCTGCGAGGAACACGGCCAGGAGACACTCAGGTCAATGCCCTGCTTCAGGGTTCAGACCCTCACACCCACCTGGCTGGAGGGCCTTCATTCTACCTGTGCTTCTGAACCCCTGACTACATTATGCCCCCCCAGCCAGTCGTCCTCAGTCACACTCACAAGGTGAAGCCCGGGGGTCCCGGTATCACAGCAGGTGGACTTTTCCAGAACTCATCCAGCAGACTCTGCATGGTTTTACCCAGATCCGAGTGCATCGCAAACTGACAAAAAAAAAGCAACGTTATTGCTGTCCAGAAAAAAGGCACCAAAGCAGAGGAACACGTCACATGTTGAGGGGTCACTTACATTGGTGACCAGGGGGCTCGTGACCATGGTTCCGCTGGTGCTGTCCACTAGGTGGTGGCCCACAGGGGGGTAGACGCTCACCACGGGCTTCTCCTGGGGGAACTGCGGCGGCAGGAGGCTGTATGGATGCAACACAGGGTTACACTATCACTGCATCACACACACACACACACACACACACACTGCGGCGGAAACGACAAAACGCAACGCAGGCGCTCACATGTTCACGCTGATGGTCGTGTTGTTGACCGTGAACGGGATTCTGTACTCGACGTCCTTCTGGATCTCGGCGATTCTGAGAAAACAGAGTAACACGCAGGTCAAAGTAAATATTAACGTGCGGCATATTTACACTGTATGACCCACTTACAACAATCCGGTACGTTTAACACAGCCGTTCAGGGGCAGTTCCTGTTCAGAGGCTCGACGGCCATAGTGAAGAACGGGACTGGAATCAACAACCTCCAAGTCCTCGTCATTCACCATTGCGCCCCCTTCTGTCCGCTCCGCGTGATACAGAAGAGGAAGCGGATGAAGGAAGATCGCCGGGAGTCGCCACAGCGAGGTAAACAGAGTAAGACTTTAATCCTCACGTGGGGTGAGCGGCTTTGAGGGACTCGATCTGCCGCTGGCGCTGCTGCTGGAGGCTCGTGAGCGGCGGCAGGCCCGCGGAGCCCTTGGACAGCGGGAAGATCCAGTTCATGGCGGGGGCGGCTCCACACACGCAGGCAGGCAGGCAGGCAGGCAGACTAACGGGAAGAGGAACGGCTACGACTCGCCCGACTCGCTCGACATGTCGGCGCCCCGTCAAACTCCGCGGACAGGATTGAAGAGAGTGTCAGCGCGCGCTCCCCACGGCGAACGGCATGGGTCCAAGGGGCGCGAGCTGCTTCGTGGTGGTCGCGCGCACGCGGAGCCCAAACGCAGCCTGGAGTCCGACGACAGGAACGGCAGGAAGACAACACCGTGTGTCACTGCTGCGGCGTTACGGCGTCACGTCGCCACGCTGCGTCATTACGTACCGAAACGTTCCTATTGATGCGTCACCGCGTAGCGCCGCTGTACGTAAAGTGGAGCGCGGCGGCGGGAAACGCTCTTTAAAGCGGTGCGCACGGTTAATGTCAATTTTTGGGACATTTAAATAAGTGCAGTGAATACAAGGCGAGACGGAGCTTCTCTTTTTGATAATAATACTCAGCCAGTAATAGAGAGATTCCTTAAAACTGAGAAACTGTTGTAACTGTGTTGGCTTTTTTTTTAACTAAAAAAAGGTTAATTCCTAAATATGCTACCATTTCTTTAACAGGCTTTACACCTATAGTATCCACAATGCATGTTTTTAAAGGCAGTAATTCATTTTTTAATGTTCCGGGCTGCAGGATATCTGTCAGTTTATCCTGTATATTCGTAATTAATAATTTTAATGTTCATAGAGACACCAGGCATCCCGGAGACGCTGAATTCCTTTTGGTACCTCTAACGCAGTTTTTAAAATGTAACATCTGAAAGCAGCCAGCGAAATCGTTGTTGTTTTTCATCTGTTTGAAGCAGACTTTCTCCAAGTGAAGAGCCGCAGCCCAACTAACCAAAAAGGAAGGGAGAAATCGGACGTCCTTGTCCAGTTTGTCCACGCGGTGAGGACAGCAGTACTAAAATAACCCCCCCCCCCTAAAAAAAAGAAAGAAATGTAGCGTTTCAAACAAAAGAGTGTTTTACAGTGTCAAACGCCTTATGAAAATCTACAAATTAAACCGTCAAGTCACACAGTTATAAAGTTATCAGAGATTTGACGGCTTTTCACAAACCCCCGTGAAAATCATCACTTATGGGGTCGATATAAATGTTGAGCCTCTTGATACAGCAAAAACACCGGAAAACATTTTTGCATCATCGTTAATAAACTAACTGGTCTCAAGTTCTCTAGGATCAAAGGACCATTAGGTGTTGGAACCCAGGCGATCAGTTGTCTGTTTGCCAGATGAGATGTCCTGCAAACGATGTTTTTTTTTAAACTTATTACGGCTCCTTTCAGCAAAATAGATTCTGCGGTTCTGCAGAAAAATATGCATCAAATCTAATATTTCTGTGTAATAATAATAAAGTGTAATACCCCCAAAAAATGTTTCCTATATCTGTTTCCTTACTGTTTTCGTTTTATTGTAGTTTTTTCCTTCCTTAGTGAGTGTGCTTGAGTTCATGTAAATTTATTACATTTTACTAATTTTATTACATGTATGACATATAAATAAATGTATATATATATATATTAAAGTTGGGAGGGGGGCATGTAGTAAAGTTATATAAATATGTATAGTTTATATCGGGGAGTTTTCATATTACGACTGACCGGAAGGTGATTCAATATTTCTGAGAAGCCGAAAGTGGAATCCGTTGCTCTGCTTGGGGCCGTTTGCCGCGTGCCTTCTGAGGACATGCGCGGTGCGAATTTCTCTGCTCTCGCTGGTGTCGAAACTGGTAGAAAAGCCCGGGAATCTGTGCGTTTTAACAGGGGAGACTTGAAATTTGGCTGAATATTAAACCGTAACGATGAGGATTGATTTATATCTAGTAAACATACAGCCCTGAGTCTCGGTATTTCAGTGAGGACTGCGGTACAGCGCGGTAAACGCCTCAGATTTTACAACGTTTCCAGCAGTTGTGGTTCTTTACCGCGTTTTACCGCCCTGCATTCTGTAAGGTAAGTCACTACTGCGTCTCAACTGGTGGTTTTACTGCGAATGTCCCTCTATAGGTGGCCTGAGGTGGAGCCGGCCTCACCTTCTTCCTAAAAGAGGACGAGATGGTTTACCAGAACCTTCTCCCGCACGTGTGTGTGGGTTCGGTAAGTGTGCGAACTCCGCAACCCCGGTGCCGGATTCGAACTTACGTCCGAACGTATAGCTCAGGAGAGGGGTCCGTCGACTTTCCCATCGTGGTTCAAATAACGTAAAGTGTGGAAACGTCTGTCTGTTAAACAGTGTTGACGGTTAACGTTCCCCGCGAGGAGAGGACTGGCGCATCATTACCCTGTTCACGGAGCGACCATAAAACGATGTTGGGGGTTGAGTTTGAGCTAAAACCCCATGTGGTGAACTGACTATAGCGGTTTTCGGGATGAAAAACGAGACTTTCACCAGGCTATGGGACGATACCCTGGGGTGCCACACGCATTCAATTTACAGCGACCAACTGATGGGAAACACGTGTCTTTGGACTGTGGGAAGAAACCAGAGCACGTGGGACCGCGTACAAACTTCACAGAGGTTGCGCAGGATTGGAACCCACAGCCGGACAGTGCAGGTGCTGTAGGGCAGCAGCAACTGATTCGGTTTTATGAAGGTGCGATTGGGCATGGGTTCAATTCCCCCTCCCTCCCGGCAATTCAACATGTAATAATTCAAATGACAGGTTTGTCCTTTTGTTTACGCCCTTTCCAGGCCGGCCTGACATGACGTGGGCGGTTTTAACGCTCGGCTTTCTCGTTCCGGAAACTCCCTTCTATGCAAGGAGGGGGGCGGCTATTTGTGGTCTTTTTCTGCTGTTGTTGTTTTAAAAAAAAAATCGACTTTTATTCGAATTCCAAGCTCACGGGACCGACGACATGCAGGTACGCAGCCGCGCGGGCCTTCAGGCGGCAGTGGACGGTGACGTGTGGCGAAAGGCGAGCGCGAGGCGAGCGCGAGGCGGACGTTCTGCTTTGGTCGCCTTCTGTGGGGTAGAAATAAAATACGGATCTGTGGTGTCTTTATAAAGTCCGTCGTTCAACTGAAGCAAAGCTGGTCTCGATTCGGAACGAGCTCTTCAATTTGACTTACACTTTTTTTAACTAAAGGTTGTCGTGCGAACGTTGAGTTGAGGCCCTGACAGAGCCGTTTAACCGGACATTTTACTGTCATTTTTCTTCTTCTGTGCGGAAAGGAAAACATGTTGGTGAAGTTGTTCTCTATCTGCTCTTTTCCAGACGCTGAACCCCCCGCGCCGCTCTGACGCCATGGAATACAAAACACAACCGGCCGTTTCGTTTCCACGGACGTTCACATATTTACTGGACTCTTTTGCGCGACACATTATTGTCGCCGTTACCTCCGGTGGGTTGAAGGTTCTGCGGTAAAAGATCTGCAGGGAAACTTGTTTGCGGTTTACGGGCTTCACCCCCCCCCCTCCAGTGGCCCGTCCGCAGTCGTGTGAAAACAGTGGTTCTTCCATTTAAAAAAGGACTGAGCTGAACATGTTGGCAGTTTGCTGAGGCAACAAGACAAAATATTAATAAAATATAAACTGTACGATGAGATGAATTTGCTGCTAATTTTAAAGACTTGTTTGGAATGTCTGCTGTTGCCACACACGTTACAAGTTGCAGTTTTTGGTTGTCATTTTTTGCATTTTTGTGATCGGTGTTAATCCTTGTCTGTCTGTCTGTCTGTCTGTCTGTCTTGACAGATCATGACTCTTGGAATGTGTGGCGTGTTAGGTGGGGTGAAGAAGCCCCTCACAAGAGGAGGAGACTGCCAGAAGAGGAGCTTCAGTCTTTAGTTCTACTACTGCCTGCACTGACTTATAACTACTGGCTTTTGGTAAGTTTGCGTTTATTTATTGACTGTTAAGGTGGTCTGATGGTGATATTCTGGACAGTTGGAGTGAGTGGCTGTAAAGTGGCGTCGATGAGAGAAGCAGAACAAAGACTGTAAAACAGTTTGTATTTGGACTTGCCAAAATCTCAGATATTTTAGCTCTGTGCTCCAGGTCATTGGATTTATAAAGTGACTCTGGCTTTAATTTGATGGTGTCTGCATCCTTCTACTTCATGGACCGGAAAAGGCTGAACATCCCATCACGTGATGAGATATGACAGGAACAGGAAGTAGGTGATAGTTGGCATGTTTAAGGACAGCATTACAAGAAAAACAAATGGCCATTAGATGTAACAGACGCGGTGAGCAGTTCCAGCACTTCCAGCTTTGGCACGGTGCTACATGGGGGGCGTCGCTGCGTTCACTGCGGTTCTGAGTCCACGGTTGACTGCCGGTTGACGCTGCCTCATCTTTGGTGCTGTGTTCGGTTGCCCGTGTGGGGAACGTTGGAAGGATCTTGTCGAGCTGGTAAGCAGATGAAAGCATTTAAAGTTGCCTTTTTTTTACAGCTTCAGCTCACAGTCTCAGCTACCAGAAAGTATGCAAATTAATGTGAACATCTTACGATTGCAAGCTTTTATTTCAAGGTTGGTAGTGTATTGTGTATATTTTAGCCGTTGTGTTGTTGAAACTGAGTTTTATCATGTAAAGGAGAATGCTTCAAAATGAGCTTATTCCAAGCGCATAAGCAGTGTATTGGTGTTAACAGGTGGGTTCCTAGTGTACATTATTCCCCTTTTCAGCAAGGTTATTGTTCAGGTATGTAGTGTTATGTGAAAAATGTTAACGTTTTGGCTAATTTTATTTTTACAGTAATTCCTTGGTATACAGTTCTAAACTTGTATAATGACTATAAACCCACTATTTGCGCATGAGAAATACCGGTGCAGTGTGTGCAGTACAGGGCATTTCGCGTGTTAGTTACTGTGTTAACGTGTGCAGGGATTGCAGTTTTTGCTTTGTTTTCGGTGGAGAGAAATGTAACAACAATAGAAATAATGAAAATTGAAAAAGGGTAAATGACGTAGAAATAACACCACTTAATAGGAACTTTTTTCTGGAAGTGTGTGTGTGAGTGAGGGTGCATGTGAGTGTGTGAGAGTAAGTGTGTGTGTGTGTCTGTGTGAGTGCGTGCGTGTGTGAGTGCGTGCGTGTGTGAGTGCGTGCGTGTGTGAGTGCGTGCGTGTGTGTGTGTGAGAGAGAGTGTGTGTGTGTGTGTGAGAGAGAGTGTGTGCGTGCGTGAGAGAGAGTGCATGCGTGAGAGAGAGTGCGTGTGTGCGAGTGCGTGCGTGCGAGTGTGTGTGTGAGAGAGTGTGTGTGTGAGTGTGTGCATGTGAGAGTGCGTGCGTGCGTGAGTGTGTGTGTGTGTGTGCGCGAGTGTGTGTGAGTGAGTGAGTGTGTATGTGTGAGTGTGTGTGAGTGAGTGAGTGTGTATGTGTGAGTGTGTGTGAGAGTGAGTGTGTATGTGTGAGTGTGTGTGTGAGTGAGTGAGTGTGTGTGCGAGTGTGTGTGTGTGAGTGAGTGTGTGTGTGTGAGTGAGTGAGTGAGTGAGTGTGTGTGTGTGCGCGAGTGTGTGTGAGTGAGTGAGTGTGTATGTGTGAGTGTGTGTGAGTG
>UFQX01001143.1:0-106524 GCA_900497675.1 Arapaima gigas
TTTGTATATACTTGTATATTGTATCACGTGTGTCTTGTATCAACCACTGAACAAATTATAAACGGCCCATTTCACTATTTGTGCGGGCTGCTTGTTTATGCTCCCACTCCACCACCCTAGACAGGAGCCAGTAGTGGGGGTGTAACACCGTCATATTGCAGATGCTACCATAAATACTGTAGCTCTTTCTTACTGGCTCATTGGGAAAGAATTATGACTGTTTTTGGTGACGTGGAGGGTCACATTTAACCCTGTACTGACTCCTATGGGTGTACATTTAAGAAATGTACTTAATTGAAGTGTTCTAGTAAAATACTACTAATATTACTGCGGGTGGGGGGCAGCGCCTATTTTACCTTTACCAATTAGCAACTTTACCAATTTATAGTGTTTTGGACCCCAGTATCACAAGAATAAGACGGCAGACAAGGAACTATGGAAAATTATGCATGAGGAGTTTGTTTCTGATATTTTTAATAATCACTGTATGTATGCTGGAACAGTATCAGTATATCTCCACTTCTTCTCTTGTGTATTTCTCCTCATCCTCTCTCTAGTCTTTGTTTTAGTGTTGCCTGCAGGCCCTTTTGTTTCAGGTGCGCTTGCACCACCTTGGCACCTGCTAGCTCTTGTGGTCTAACTTCTTTTGGTGTCCGGGGCCTGACCTTCGACTGCCTGCACAGTTCTGTTTCTAGCAGAAAGGAGTGCCTTTAGTGTGACAGCTATAAACTCCTCCTCTTCTCTTTCTCCAAATGCTTCCTCATCTCTATTGCATATCAGACGTGGGTTTTCTTATACGGTGGAGGATGCGGGACCTGACTCAGACTGAGGAGGCTGCGGAGCAGAGGGCTCTAGTGTATGAGCTACTTTCATTTCCCCTTTTCAAATTGTTGTCTTCTCACCTTTCTTCCTTCCTTCCTGCCACGCTAGCTTTCTTAGCCTTGTCTTTAACTTTAGATTCCTTTTCTCACGTAACAAATGCCTTCTATTCACCGGGCTTTGCCTTTCTCACTCAGACACTCCAGCTGGGGTCTGTCAAAAGACCAATTTGTTGGCCAAGGGGCTGGACTGCTGGAGGTCCACTTTTCCCATTTGTCTCCTATGCACACTACCCTACCCATATTTATTCAACATACAGAAAAGGAGGACTCAAACCTTCTCAGTAAAAGCAACAGGAGGGTCTGAAACCCTGTTCCCACCTTTGCGGCTTCGCCCGGTTCCCAGTGTTCGTGTGGCTGCAAAAAGTCACAGACTCATCCACACACAGGTCCGCTCAGACAACGATTACAGATTCACTACTGATCCATATGCTTCTTATGCACGGAACTGTAAGTTAATCACCTAAAATGTACCTTATGCGATGGCCCTGTCACCGGAGGTGTGGAGGCACCATACGCCAGACAGGCCACCAAAAATAAAGGAACAAAACGTCCCTTACCTGTTACGGGCATCCGTTTGCTGGTCGGTTGGGCAGGGCACCTCTGCCGTGTCGAACCGGATATTGGGATCCTGTCCCTGACGAAGAGACCTCATGCGGTGAAAATTAGCCGAGAACAAAACTGGTTAGATACACTTTTATTATGTGATTATTATTTAGTTCAGTGCATCAGCATGCTGGGAGATGGACACGGCAGCTGCCCGGTCGATCTCCCAGCACAAAGTTTGAGTTCTCCTTATATATGTTTTCATGCTATAGGAGTGGTTATGCAGTGTGCATCGTGGAAAGGAACAGTTCTGTGCCTAAAAAGTATAAGTACTTCTAGCACAGAGCATATTAAACAGGAACTGTAAGTGCAGTCTTGTGATAAACATTTCAGGCTGGGGGGGGGGGGGGNGGGGGGGGGGGGGGGGGGGGGGGGGGGGGGGGGGGGGGGGGGGGGGGGGGGGGGGGGGGGGGGGGGGGGGGGGGTCAGAGGAATACAAAGGCCACACCAAAGTCACGGCATCCCGGAAGTTTCTCCCAGGATGATTGTTTTTCTTTTCCCTTCTCCCCCAGACACTTAAGAACCAAGGAGATACTCGTCATATTAAAACTGGAAAAATAAAGTTGCGGGTAAGCAAATTGTACATAACGCCGATTAGTGGGACAGAGCTGAAATCTGTGCGCATGTGTATGATACTCCCCACTTCACCTGCCTCTTTTTCGAATACTTACCGTGTGCTGTAGAGTAACAAAAAAACGAGACGCGGCAAAACCATCGCAAAAAAAACCGCGTGGATTTAGTCTGACGGATGAATGTTTTTTTTTTTTGTTCCATTTTTTAAGTTTTTTTTTTAAAATTAATTTAAGCTGCTAATCACAAGTAGAAGTAGTTTTGAAAAATTTAGGCACTTTATCAAACGAAAGACAAAAGCCTTCTTGTCGTTCTCACACCTGGTGTACAGGTGTAGCAAAAGTCACTATATGATAAGAGGCTGCAATATAATGATTAATGCCTATTTTTAGTGCTCTGTGCAAATGGGGATCACAGAGCAAAGTTCATCCTCTCACTCCTAATCTGTGATGTATGGCTGTAAAACTGAAGAGGAAGGAAGAGTTCTTTCATACTGACGATTTGTGTTAACAGTCCTCAAGTTTGAGTGAGGGAAGTTGTCTGGTTTTCATCTCCTAACCTTCAAAACACCTGTAAGTTTTGGTCCCAAGCTTGCTTTGCCTCTATTTTCTTAACTACATAGGGTGGATGTAACGTGTTCATTTTGTCTTGGCCTGTCCACCTAATCCGGGGTGAAGGCTACCGACATGGCTGTTTGGTTGAACTGGCCTGCATACGTGGTGGGACTGTGACTTTCATGGCAACATTTTTTTTTTTTTTTTTTTTTTTTTTTTTAAACGAATGTTTTATTCAGCTTTTTTCTATCACTGTCTATGCATTTTGGTTTTGTCATGATTTTCCTCCATTTGTATTCTATTTGTTTTATAGTAGGACATAAAACATAGTAGGTCTGCCTTTTTATTGTAAGTACTCTCTAACCATGTTGGCAAAGTGGTAGATGGTAGTAGTAACTCTTGTAAAAATAATGAGCAATTTATTTATGTGTGGCTGCTTGACTAGGAATTATAGAAATTCAAGATGTGGGCCTGGGCGTTGCTTCCAGTCTTTTTAGCAGTGGCAGGGACTCTGGGAATTTGGGTAGTGTAAGTATCATTTTATCCTTCACTGGTATTCCTACATGGTATCCTGTTTATAAAATACGCCAACATCCACTAATTTCAGTTTTTTTTTTTTCTCCATGCAGTTTCGCAGTTGCTGTATCCAATGGAACGGTCAATTTGACAGTGGAATTTCCATATATAAGGTGCACAGATGTTTTTGTGCTTGTGTGATGCAGTTTTATTTTGTTCTGTCTCTTTATCTACGATTTGTTGCAGAATGTTGATACTTCACAGCTTGGTGCCGGTGTAAAAGCTTCAGAGATGTTTCCTCAATTGATTGCAAGTTCAGATCCCTTAAGATATTCACCCCAAAGAACCTTTGCTAATGTGGAAAAATAGTCGTAAAGCTTAGTAAAGTCTCTTCCTTAAAGACCTTCAGTAACAAATGAAAAATGACAATTTTGATAACGCCCCTCAACATTAAGTTAAATAATAAATGTGTCAATGTTTGTTGGGAGGAAGGAAGTGAAACAGTTTAGATAGTACATGCTATTGGGTGTTGCGGTTTCAACAGGAATATATGAAAGTACATTTAAAGATTTGTTTTTACATTCTGTTTCCAGTTTCTTACTCGTTCTTGCTTTTTAAACAGTTTAAGCAGTTTAAACATCTCAATGTAAAATCATTTTTTGTTTTAAAATGGTAGTTTTGTACTCTTCATCTTTCAGTACTTGTGGTACATACAACCCCCAAAGCTGTTTGTTTTCTCAGATTATCAACCTCTGCGCTGTTCTGGGTGAGTTTATTTGAATTTCTCCTTACACGTCCAATTATTTGATCTTTTCTACCTTCTTTTACATTGTTATTGTTGTTTTCCGAGAGTAATTATATCAAAAGTGACAGTTTTTGCCCATTCATATACCTGGATGTTTTAACAGAGTAATATTTAACTGCCTCTCTGAAGAATACTTTTGGTAAAGCCCCTTGTCCAAGTTTCAGGTCTCTGTCCTTTAACTACTGCTCTGTGTTCTGCCCATCTTCGTTCCTTCTTGTCTTCAGTGCTATGGATCGTGATATTACGGTTCCAGCAGATTAGAGACTTTGAGCACAAGAGCAAGGTCAATGTGGCTAGTGTGGTACTGGGCTGCATCTCTGCCTTGGGCATCTCCTTTGTCGGCAATTTTCAGGTGTGTGTCGATTCATCGCCCAGTCAATATTTGTCAGTAAAAAAAAAAATTATACTAAAAAATACTGTAAAACACCCACAGCGCTCAATATGATAAGCACTTTCAGAAAATCAGTTGGTTGACTTACTGTTTTTGCTGCAAAAAAACAGGGACCCCCCTCCGTAATTTGAAGGAGTCCAATTAAAAGCATTTTGAGTCCAGTCCTCCTTACCCCTGTGCCTCACTCTAAAGAAGTTTGTGGAAGTCAAATACCATCCTAGAACTATATCTAGAGATCTGAAATCAGCATTGTTGACTTAACAAGAAGACAATCCGACATTAAAGATATGGAATTACCGAGTGAAAATTTTGAACAAAATCTATTTACATATTCTTATAAATTGACCTCGATTAGGAGTAACCTTTGCATTTCCCTCAATTTTTTTTTTTCCAAAAGTATTTCCCTCCTTTCCGCATGTGTACGAGAAAGACTAGCACACTACTCTGCTTGCAGGGATCAGTCTACGTGTACTTGTGATGATTCCCCCGTGTCCCCCACCGCATCTTTTTCAGCAATCGGTTGTGATGGGAGCACATCTGTTTGGGGCCTTCCTGGCCTTCTATGTGGGAGTGGTCTACTTCTGGTTGCAGCTCTGGCTCACTTACAAGGTAGAGCCATCTGCAGATCGATGCTGGGTGGGTCCACTCCGTGCCATCTTCTGTACAGTCTGCACAGTCCTTATTGCCAGCAGTATCCTTTATGCGGTGTTTTGTAGCATTAGGGAGTTTGGGGGGGTCTTTAACTTTACAGAGAACAAACTTCACCTCACCCTTGAAAAATCTGCAGTGTACACAGAAGTATTAAACATGACTCATTTTTATATTTTAAATATCAGTTATCTTTGGACTGTTGATGATTCATGTACCAGAATGGACATTGGATATTGGATAATGACTTTCTCCAGTAAAACATCCAACTGTATAAATCAATGAAATGGAAAGCTGCTTTGGCTAACTGGTCTGAAGAACAATACTGATACCCCTTCCTACCTGAAAATCTGCTTTTATCACTCTTGAAAATTTGCACCTCAGGTTCACTACCTAGCCTGAAAACCCACCCTTCCAATTCTGCTTCCAATAAAATTTCAAAGTTTGTGCCAGCAAAAACATTTAAGTTGTGTACAAGTCTGGGCAATAGGATGTCAAGTATTAGGAAAGTCAAAGTATTGCATTGAGAGTGGAGCATTATGGGAAGTAAATGTCAGAGAAGTGAAGAGCCTGATTGCCATTTTGGGTCTGTCAAATAATGGGAGGCAACAGAGCAATTACTAGTAAAATTTACACACGGGGTTTTTCTGATGTATGTTTGCTTTTGACAAGGTGAACAGTTATAAAGTTATTCACAAACGCAATGTGCTCCCTGCTGCAGGATAAATGAAGAAATTGCAGTGCAGTAGCTCCATCCCTCAAGTTTTCAGCACAAAACTGCTTTTGGATTTTGGACTGTGGTCAGAAGCAAGTCAGGAAAGCTAACAAGCGTGTGCTGCAGTTGTATCTCAGCTGTTCTGTTGACAGGATCATATCTTGTGTTTGCAAACGTGTTTCGCATTGTCAATATCAACTTCTCAACGTTATCCAGTGCAGATATCTTCTAAGAAAGTGGAGATGCCTGTAATGACATGCTATATAGGTGTCGAGTGTTTTAGTGAAACTTGCAAAATTGGTCAGGGGACTTGGGAGGCACTATGAACGCATTTTTATTTTCCCTTTGAAAATAATGGGACATCCGGCTGCCTGAAAATTCATTATCGGACAATTTTCAGATGAGATTTGTATGACAAGGAATAGCTGTACTAATAATAAAATCGCTTTATTTAGCACAGCAGGGAACTGGTTTTATCAAAATTTGTGAGTGATCTCAGCCTTTTTGTCTCCTGTGATACTGTATGTCAGCCTGTGTTCGTAACATCCATGTTTATGTTCCCATGTCTTTCACAATGACAATCCTCTGGGTTAGTTCTCCTTGACTCTGCCCCCACCCAGTGACAGTCCTGCACAACCAACAGCTTCGGTCAGCAGCTGCCATATGCGAATGGGTGGCGGTTATGTCCTTCTTCGTGCTGTTTGCCCTTTTTGCTGCCGAGTTCCGACACATCGACTGCTGCCGGCTCACCGTGCAGAAGCAGATGGAGGCCGGCATAGTTGAGAACGGCGTGGGGATCGGCTCTACAGAAACTGCGTAAAGTTCACTTTCTCACACACACACACACAGGTATGTGCATTTTCCAAGCACGTAAATTTACTGTGTATGCAATCCTCTAACTTTAAGTAACGGTTGGAGCATCCTTTCACAGCGGGAACTTCGACCAAATGCTTCCTGAAGACCTGCGCAGTTGGAAGACACTTTGGCTCATTCCTTTATACAGAATTGTTTGTTCGTTCATGTGTGTGTGATGTCTTGCACAAACAGCTTTCATTTCAGTAGGATTGAGGTCACGATTCTAGAATGCTAACATCAAAGCAACACTTTTGTTGGTTTACTCCTGTGTTTGGGGTCACTGACCCAACTCAAAACCCAACTCTGTGGAGATTCAAACCAGAGAGATGTCCTCATATTATTATCCTGACACAACTGGAGCACTTTGTTCCCTTGAGGCCACGAGGCTGTAAAGGAACCTCAACTTGTACTTTACAGTTGGGATGACATTTGGTATGTGCCGTTATCGTCAAAGAGAATACTGTGAACTTTCAGTACATTTTACAAACCATTTTATGTAGAAATTCAGATAGTTTACAGATTTTTCTACATGCCTGTTCTATAAATACTTTTAAGTGTTTCTTAAATCAAGGCCACTGTAAAACCCCTTCACCTCAGTTTTTTAACTAAGATTCTCTCCTTTCACAAGGATGTCAGAAATGTGTTTGAGGAAATAAAGAATATTTCAGTCAGTATACATTTTAAAAGGCACAGTCCTACACAGTGACAAGAGCATTGTCTGAATATGAAGACGTCATGGAGTCCAGCTGAACGAATAACTTCTTTTCAATTGCTCAGTTAATATCCTTAGTTAAGGTCTTGCATTACACCTTTTCATTAAATAAATGTTATTTATGTCATTTACTATCCCTGAGAAGAGAAAAAAAATCTTGTCCAATTAAAGAAGTGAGTGAAACTCTGTATCTTTGGTAGTGTTGGTTCCTTCTGTCCTGGATGACGTGGTGTCACTTAATTTAGTAGGCCGCCCGTGAACCCTGAACCGATACACACAGGTGTACTCGGGGTGACCCCAGTTGCTTGTGATTTTCAGCTCCACCGCACTGTACATCATCGCTGTGGGGACCTGAGGTGTAGAATAAAAACAATGACGGGTAAGTAAGAGAGCTGAATGTGGCATGTTGTTGGCACTGTTGAACCACTGAACAACTCTTCTGGCCTTAAACAAGGATGGAACACACAGGTGCTCTAACAGTAATATAGCCGGTCATCTTGCACACAGGCAGAAGCCTTATTATTATACTGTAACTTGCAGTAGGTACATAGAGAATTACTCTTTTTGATCTTGCAGTCAACAACACTTCAGTCAGAATGAAGTAGACATCAGAAACAATCAAGTTTATTCACTGTATATATTTGCATGTATTAGAAATTTGTCTCTTGGTTTGGTCATGGCACAAATCATCATTTCATGTACAGTACATACACTCACTGTATAAAGTTAGCTTGCTACCTGTAATGGTTATAAATGATCAAAGTAGAGGTATGATATGAATTATGTCTGACATGTATATGGATGTACATTCAAGACGTTAACAGTTCAGTATATTTGAGGTTGGGTGGCTAGTCTGCTCGGTACACCGCCAGAATCCAGTAAACACCCAGGTGCACAGATACTAAACAGGACAGCTGACATCAGCCATTGAGCAAATAAATATTATTTTCAGAGGGATGATAAAAATGGTGTCTGTGTCTCACCGGCAATTCAAAGGTCTGAATGGGCTCTCTGTCTTGGTCATATGTAAATGTCCCCAACAAAGTCCTTTCTTCTCCCTCTTTTTCAGTGGCCAATCCCTGTAGAAAGTTTGAAGAAAGAACAATAATGAAATCATTTACACACAAATATTATACCCACTTCTTTTTTTTGGAAAATTACTGTAGGCTTCTTTCGCCGTACCGATGATAATTTTGTGAAGATCTCATCAAAAGCATTTTGGTAAAACATTTCTTAATCGCCAATAAATTTAAATTCAGTCAGGTATAGGTTTGAATCCAGCTCAGTCTGTGTGGAGTCTGCATGTTCACCTGGTTTTTTTTTCATGGAGCCTACATTGCCGGTAGTGTGTGAGTCAGTGTGTGATGGACTCGCATCCCGCTGGGGGTGTAATCTGTTAAACTTAGTATCGTTTACTTCTGGGATAGGTTCTGTACCGCAGAGACCCTGCAGTTGGACAAGTGGCTCCTGATACTGAGTGAGAGAGATTGGAAAAATAAATGTGATGTTCTTAAGCTACTGTAAGATCACCCATTTAGCATGCAAAATTCTTACCTTATTTTAAACATGGAAAAACAAGATCAGCATATTCAAAATCACATATATAACACCCTTGTGTCCTCCTTATTTTATGTTCTCTTTTCTCCTTCCTCTTAAATCATTTCTCTTACTATTATATATTTTTCTATTCTTTTGTTCTTGGGGTGCACCGGGGCTCCTGGCTCAATCTGTGTGTTCATGAGGGTTTCCTCCACATGCTCTGCTTTCTTCCACAGTCCAACCATGTGTTTCACGTTGATAAAGTGGGATATAACTTTTTTTAAAGCCTGCAGGAAAATTTTCACATAAAGCGGGTGACTATAAATTTCTCTTACTACATGTATGAGTATGAGAAGTAGCGTGTACGACGCACCCTGCCTCACACCTTATGCTGTTCTTCAGTTGCTGTCTTTTATTTAGATGCAGTTTTTCATTTTATTTTATTTTTCTCCATAGTTCTTTTACTGTCGTAATTATTTAAATGCTAATATTTATTGTAAATCGCATTAGAATCGTAACCCATGTACCCTTACTTATTGACATGCTACTTTTAAATACGCTATGTAAGTTAAATAATATTATACTGATGATGACAATTATTATTAACAGTAGTAATACAGTAGTTATACAAACACTACCTAAGTATGCTAATATAATTTTTGTACTTAGTCATAACACTCATAAATCTTTCTCTGCTAAGTTATGTATAAAGTATCATTTGTGATGAATGACACGTCATTTGTAGTGAAAACGCTGTTAAAGGGAATTCTGCGTGTTTCATTACTTTGACTTTTAAAATGATAAGGCTTTCCTTTGCCTTTTCCATTTTTAGGTTTCTTTGAAACGTTTCACTTTAACGCTCATTATTAGTATTGATAGTAAAGATTTCCAAGAAAATCTGAGATACGTGTGTGAGCAGACATGGCTGAAAACAGCTGAAACGTGGAAGAAACCATGCCGCGTGGGGGGGGGGGGGGGCAGCTGCTCACCTTGTGTGGTGTTTGACTGTCGAGAAGACACGTATAATAAGTTGAAACCTGTCCTTTTAAGCTGTTTCTTGTAAGAGTGAGATGACAGATCGCATGAAAAATACTGGGTACAAATTACATTTGTATCCTATGCCTGGATTATAAGAAGAGTGTTTGTCAGACAAGGGAAGCCTGTGCAAACCCTGTAACACGATATACTCCTTTGCAGTAATTTGTTTTAAATTATGGCACTCACATAGATGGAGAAGTCCTTTGGGGCGCTGTTTATGTGGCCGCTGGGGGACAGCGACTGGGGCAGGTGTTCCAGGGTCACATGGGTGATGTAAATTGGATACGACAGTGAGATCCCGAGAAAGCCTTGGCTGCCTTGAAAAGCCCAGCACTTCCCTGGATACACCTCAGGCTGTTGGACAAGGATTAGGGGTTGGGGGGGGGGGTGAAGATATTGACTATTGTGTCTGTCAACATTGTGTGATACTCTAAGAACACTATTTGATGCTGAGCACTGAAGAAAGCAGAAGCAGAGGCAAGGCGGGACAACTGTTTGTGGACGAGGAGAAGGAAAGTAAGAAAGAGAGGTACGTAATACACAGATAATGGAGGAAGAGACACCTTACTTGTATGACTGACTGTGGTCCCTCGGAGGTGTAATGCAGTGGAAAACCGAACAGGGGGAAGTGGCCTGCTCTTATCTGGTGGGTCGGAGAATGGTGCTGAAAGATCACACCCCCACCTACAAGCACGTACACAAGAAAGCACATAATAAAACCCTCAGAGGAAATGACAAAATCACTGAAAGTGGCTGTCAAAGTCTGCCCTCAGCAACACATAAATGAAGAAATGAATGATTAAATGGTTAGACCTGGATGCTGACAGTTGCTGTCCTGAAGAGCAATAATCTAAGGCTCATAAAAGTGGGTGAACCCCATGTCATTGCTCATTTCACACCTGCAGACTCCAGGGCGTAGTCTGCCATACCGATCCTGTCTGCTTGGTACAGACTCAACGCCTGCTGTACAATCCGCTGCACATCCTGTGGAGAAATACGGCGGTTCGGTAAAGACTAGTTCCGCGGTCTGGACGAGAAAGCAGACGTTAACTACCAACAGTGACAGTGCATACACACCCATTCTCACCTCCACAGTGGCTGCACCACCACACTTTGCCTCCAAGGTCTCCAGCTTTTTCCTGTACATGTCTGCCCTCTCTCTCTCTGCTTCCAGGCTGTCAAGGAGCTTCTTCTCCAAGCTGTCTAGCATACTCTGAATTTCTGGCTGCTGCGGCATAGTATCATCAATCTCAGCCCGGGAGGACAGGAGGTCCCTTAGCCAGTGAGAGAAGTCAGGTGACACCTGTGGCACACACAGCGATGACAGACAATCGGTAAACAAGATAATTCCAAAAAGTACCTCTCTGGAGTGTGTGTTTGCTTTATTTCCAACAGGTATATGGTCCCCGACTTCAGTGACAGCAGCACGTGGCTAGTGTGGAGGCTGAGTTGCAGATGGAAGTGTTGATGGCTTTATTCAATGTGTTAGAATGAGAAGTCACTGAATGCACTGTGTGGAGAATTACTGAGTGTGTACATGCAGACCTATGTGCGCTTTAGAGACAAACACAAGAAGTACTAGACGCTTGGGTGCAACCATACGTGGGGGTAACCTCTAACCTCTATCTTTTACCAAAAACTAAACATGCGGGGCCCAGCAAACAGAGGTCGCTTCTGCTTTGGGCTGCTGAGTAATGGTAATGCCTAGGTCACAACCTGAGAAAGCTAAGTAGATAACTTAGTGTCCAACAGAACAGACAGCAGGCATGCATCCGGTGCTCGAGGAAAGATAACTGAAATGTGTAAAAATGTGTGTTTGAAGCTGCTGTTGTAAAAGCTAATAAACTGGGCCAAGGAAGGTTTCCTCCAGCCTCACGATTTGTCTCTGAAATTTCTACGATGCTGTCAACACCTCGACACACTGTACTGTGAGGAATAAACGGGCAGAGAGAGAAGCAAGACGAAGAAACAATAGAGGCATGGAAAAATACACTGATGAAGGATGGAAAGACAAAACTGAGACAAGAGAAAGACCTGTGGAGAACTCTGGGTGAAGCTCACCTGTGGAAAAACAGGGTCAGGTAAGAGTGGGCCGGGTAAAGTAGATTCTGTGATGTTTGCCGGGAACTTGGAGAAAGAAGGCTGCCACCACCACCACCACCACCAGCAGCAGATACCTCGACACAAAAAGAAAAAGGTGCCCCTGTGGAACTGTATGTATATATTTTTTTGCATATAAATGTGTAAATGCTCACTCACTCATACACACAGTGCATGGATCTTAAAGGTGTCAGCATTGCTATCGTCGAGGAATTAATGTAACTGTGTATAACAACAATTTTCTCCACACAGAAGTGCATTAAGGTTGTTTGTGTCCATTTGATCTTAGTAGAGCCACAACTGCATTTAATAGAAACTTACCAAACGCCAGTAAAGGAAGGAGGATAATCAGGGTGGTCTTCTTCATGGCTGGGGTCCATTTGAAAGTGGTCCTCACATCTCTGCAAACGTGAAATGCTGTACAGGCATCCCTCGAAGTACGAGTCTTTGACGTACAAATTTTTGCGTGTACAAAATTATTCCGAAATTTTCACCAAGTTACGGCCAAATATGAGAATTTTTTTGCATTTACGAGTAACAAAATCCGAATTTTGCGAATGCCAATGTTGAAAGTTTGTGCCATAACGGTAATTGCTCTGAATTACGAGATTTCGTCTTACGAGCCGATTTCCAGGAACGCAAGTAGCGGGATACTAGCTTTTATTGCCCCTCCCCCCGCAATAGTCTCTGATGTCCTAAAATTACTACCTACTGTTTTGCTCATGATGAGTTAAACTTTCTGACCGGTCCTCTTGTTCACAAACACGTCCATTTCCATTAATGCAACCCTCCGTTTAAGAAATAAATAAACCTAATTCACTCATCAATACACCTGCCCACAAACAAATGCCTACATTTAGAAATAGTTATCAGTCTTTGTTAATAAATAACTTTACATATTGGTTGATGCTTTGCAGTATTATATTCTGTACCCAGTTATTTTGCAACAAAGAAATAGCGTGGTTAGAGTTCCCCTGGATCCCCTCCTGTTTCCCTGAGCCAGCGGGCAGGCAAGTGTGGAGCGGACAGTACCTGATGAAGACGTTCAGCTGTGCCAAGGTACTCGCAGTGGTACTAGCTAGGGAAGCGACTGTGGATGAAGTTAGAAAAGTGACACAAGACACACTTAGAGTTTATAGCCTATATATATATATATATATAAAATTTTATACATCCAGGCTTTATCCTCTGATTCCCCTTCCTATCTCAGTGGCACCGAAATGCTCAAGTTTCAATAATTCAACACCTGCATATAAGTTTAGCTGTAAATTTTGTCATGCATTAGTTTGGTGCGAATATGTGCTTGTAACAGATGCATATAATAACTCACTGAGCCCTTTCCGTCTGGATCCCTCCTGCTGCGCGGAGTAGTCAGATGGACGTTCATGGGCCTCTAGAGGCACATCCATGGACTTGGTAGAGGCAGGAGCTCTGGTGACGGCAGGTGGCCCTGATGAGTTGTTTGTTTCGCAGATGGGACAGTGCCGCGATCCATGTCCTGGGCTCCTGTCAGTGTTGTGAAAGGGAGTGAGGTCTTCACTTATTCCAAACAAAGTGGATGAAACATAAAACAAAGCATACTTAGGACATAAGTCTCAATATCAGTATGAAAAGAGAATCCAGAACAATGCCCGACCGCAACCAAAAGACCCATGAGTCCATTATACCTGAGAGAGCTGTCCCGGTACGAGACGACTGCGTCGCCTTCTGACCCATAGTAGCCCAAAGCAGCAAGTCTAGGACTTCGTCTGGACATTACTGTCTTGAGGGAGCTACGGACAAAGAACATCCATAATGAACCTCTCATGTAGTGTACATGCAGCATAATTCCATTACATTGAAAGAGACTTCTGGAACAATGACAGTTTCTTTCTCAGCCATTTGTTCCATAGCCTTAAACTAACCTGCTTATATGTTTTACAGCATATCTTCTATGTTCAGCTATTTCGTCATTTAATTGCCAAGCAGAGATTTTCATCCAAAGTGACTTCATTCTGCTCATTCCATCCATCCATTAACTGCTTTATCCTGGCCAGGGTCATGGTGGAGCCTCTCGCTGGACTGGAAACCATGTCCGAACAGCCCAGGGAGCAGGGTGACTCGCCGAGCCCCTGTGCTGCTGTATTCTGCTCATTTATATCATTATATTATTTTATTACAGCGTTTAAAAAAAAAAAAAAAAAAAACTTACTGCCTTGCTCAACAGTACCTACTGAGATTTGAACCACTTCAGTTTTCATGTGCATTTATAAGGCTCTTTATTTCACCCTCGTTGGTATGAGCAGCATGTCTGAATACAGTGTCACATTTGGATATTTGTGGCAGGGAACAATGATGAAACAATAATTCTTATAAAAACTGTATAAAATCCTTTACATGGATGCTATGAAACACCTTAATGCTGTCACACTGTCTCGCGGACAATGCTTACAGGTGGAGAACACAGGACCACAAACACGGTTATATCAGCTACAAACTGGTATATGATGCAAATAAATGAAATTTAACAAATACAAATTTCAGTCGCAGTCAGGTGTTTGTCAGCTGCGGTACAAACAAGTCCGTAATGTTTCCTGCCGCATAAACGTACCTCTCGAGTATTTCCAAAAAAATGTGCAATAATGAAAAAAAAAAAAAAGTTTTGCGCGTTTTGTTTGCTATATTTTAAAAAAGGCGAAGTCTATTTTTCCTCCTGTGGCGTCTTTTGTAATTGTTGCGTTCGCCTGGGCTGTGATGTCATCATCGCTACCGTGGCAACGTCGGAACGGACATTCCGAAAGATGACGAATTAATCCGATTCATGGATGAATTGCCATCGCAATGCGATAAAGCTGGAGGTCCACTTCCTATTTATTAATATTATTCTGCGTTATGATACCCTAAACCAAACTCATAGTATTCTGGTCCTTTATTATTTTCCAGCTTCGCGGCGGCCATTGATACTAAACACGACGTTACTGTACACTGCGCCCTCCTCCTTCCTGCTGTATAACCCGCACTGTTCCCGCACTTTCGGTATATGAAACATTTGGGTATTATATTACCTCCTCGTGACTGGCAGCTTTGCGTGAAAAAACAGAATATTACTTAACCGTTTTTTTTTTCATTGCTTTGGCACATTTTTAAATCAACATTAAAAATTAAATGTGTATTATGTATAATATACAATTTTAATATAGAATATTTGTAGTACAGTACTGTGCAAAGGTCTTAGGCATGCAAGTTCAATGTCTGTTGAGAAGTACAGGTAGATTCTTATCCACCATCAGGGAGGTTTCTGGTTGGTCCCAAATTCATTCTGCGGCCTGAGAATGACCTCAAACACCCAATCTCAGTCATACACAACTATCTTGAGCAAAAAGAAGGAATCCTGCAACAGATGGTCTGGTCCCCACAGAGCCCTGATCTCAACATGATCGAGTCAGCCTGGGAGGACATGCAGAGACAGTCAAAGTGTGCAGAAGAACTGTGGCCAGTTCCTCAAAATGTTTGGAAGAACCTCCCAACCTCCACCTTAAACTGCATGCAAGTTTGCATAAGAGAAGTGATGCTGTTTTAAAGGCGAAGGGTGGTCCCACCAAATATTGATCTGATTGAGGGTTTTTTGTCTACTGCACTTTTTAGAAGGTTTACGGATTAATAAGTATTCATGGCATTATTTTTGGAACCATCCTCGCTTTATAGCATTTTTCCTACAGCTGTCTAAGACTTTTGCACAGTACTGTATGTTAGATATTTTAATATTGTGAATAATGTTCTACATCCATTCATTATCCTTAACTGCTTGTCCTGGTCAGGGTAACTACATACGCTGAGTTGCCAATTTACTAGGTACACCCGTCTAGTCTTGTGACGCACCTCTTTTGGCCTTCAGGACAGCACGAATTCATCTGGGCACAGATTCTGCCCAGAATCGTTGATACTTCGTACAGGAATTGTGTGGAAATGACTGCGTTGCATAGTTTCTAAAAATGGGACCGCTGCCTATCCTGCTGAGAACAGCCCTTTCCACATCATCCCAAAGATGCCTGATAGGGTTGAGATCCACGGACTATGCAGGACACCGAAGCAATGACAACTCACCATCACGTTCCTGGAGCCACTTGGTGACCACGATTGTGCTCCATTTGAGTGTGGATAAATTGCAGTCATGAACAGATGGACATGGTCTGGAACAATGTTCAGATGCACCGTGCCGTTCAGACGTGTTTCAGTGTCAGGGGCCCTAATGTGCGTAAATTCTACACAAGACCACGGTGCCCTCACAAGCCTGTAATGTTGGTAGACCAAATAAGATGGCGACAAGGACTCAGACTGCTTGTGTGAGATTCTGATCATTCCATTCGCATGAAGCAGATGAAACCTAGATTCATTTGACCAGGCAACTTTTTTTTTCCACTCTTTAGGTTGGAATCCTGTATCTATTACGGTATCATATGGCAGAACATCTATCTTAGTCCGAATCAAAGTAAGAATACAGTTGCAGCATTGCAAGTAACAGCAGACAAAGGTGTCTTCTCAAACAAGAATACAATAACTTTGTGTTATCTTTCTGCATGAAGTTGCACTTCCTGAGCACCTGGTGGCGGTGTTCCCCCCAAGACCAAAACTCCCCCAGCACGAATTCCAAAGGTTTGAACAGTTGGTGAATAGTGGGCATCACTTCAGCACCTCTCTGTCCAGTTTTACACACACTGATCTGAGACCAAAGAATAAATTGACATCCAGTCATGCAAATTTTCTTGTTCTCTTGAACAATTTCAACCAATTTTTTTTCAATTATGCCCAACTATATACGTAGAGAAAATTGTATTTAATCATTTTGAATAAAGCTCAACAAGTTAAAAGCACAATATAACGTACAAACTACAACAATACAGCTTAATAATTAAATTCATTTTACATATTTTTTATAATTGTAGAAAAAACCCAAATAAGAAAGTCGGAAAGAAATAATAATGCACTCATGTTGTAACAGCTGTTGTCTTTGTTTGGCTTTTTAAATGTACAAACAATAATTTTACTGTGCCATTCAAGTCAGCCGAGAGCTTCTCAATGTTCTCCTTTGTGTCATACGTAGCATTAATAAACACATTGTACTTGGAATTCCAGTACCGATTGAGCATAAGTCGTGAAGAATGCGTGGAAATGTGTGATACAGGATCGCTCCACGCTTGTGTAGTGAACTGAAGCTAATACTAAATATTTCTAAATCTTTCAGCTTAATTCCTCTTCCACACTAAGGCAAGACATTATGAAACTATTTCAAACTGAATTTATTTTGCATTATTTCTGAATTACTACAGTTAAGCTTTTATTATGAGAATGTGAAGAGCAATGAATGACTATAAAATAGTCAGATTGTTTTCCTTCGTGCCACCAAGATTCATTAGATAATTCTGAGCAGCTGCCTTTGTGAGGACTAAGCTAAAAGTATGATCGTATCCCTTTTACTAACATGCCGATAAGAAGGTGAGTCAGTTTCGTTGCTATTTATATAACTCAATGGTTCAAATGGAAAGCTGTAGTTTGAATGAACAAGTGAAAAAAACAATGTAAAAAGTCACGTAAAAATGTGTGTGTAAAATCATGTGGTCATAAAGTACAGCAGGACATTAAACAATACCATGTGTGACTTTACAAGTTAACCTTAACAATGTGTAGCCTGGGTGTCGCTATGAAGTCTGGACATTATTAGTTACATATTTTCTCATTTATTCTCACCATCAGAAAAGTACATCTAGTAAAACATTCAGTTTGTTTGGAGTAGATATAGAGAAAAACTGATGGGCTGTAAAGTGTATGAATTAGGAGTAAAATATGATTTTTAGACCATTTCTAATTTAGACAGTCCTGCAAATACAGTGAACGCAGTTAAAACCCATGCCACAAATTTCACAGGTTTCATAACCATTCTTATTCTTTAACTTTACTGACCTATCAGCAGGAAAACATCGTATTCCTCGGCACTTCATCTTCTGGTTTTTTAACCCTTCCTCAAAAATGGCCCTTCAGTCAGATACTGCTTGACTCAGACAGAACAAACTGCCAGACACAATTCAGCCACTCAGTTTCTGAAAGTATTTATTACTTTATTACAATTGCAAGACTTCTTCAGTTTAGTAAATGGAGAGGATAATGTTGAGGACAACTGTTTGATGTTATGCTTCCATACTGTCAGGAAGAAACTTCCTTGATCATAGTCAATTATGTTATTTCATTAGTTAATATTATAAAGTTTAAATGTCTTAAATGTAAATGATGCAGGGACACATCAAATAGCTTCAGGCCATTAGCCCATTGTCAGCAAACCTGGAGATGTTCAGTGTCTAAACTCTCGATATCTGAATTTTGGCTTTAACAGCTCTTGAAAATACTAATATATAATATCAGTATTTGAATGGAAACCTTTGCTATAGTTAATTTTTATCAGAAGTTTATTTAAAATTAAAAAATCAAACAAATACCATAGTGTACTGTAATAAATATGGTAGGCACTGTAATGTGGATGCTTTTGACACGCCTTTATTCCCTTTATTCAACATCACATGATGTTGAACTCCCACTGTGAACCTCGCCCTCGAGTCTCCTGTAAAAACACAGTGACACTGGTGGGGGGGGGGCACTAAATGTGAAATATCCTGTACTCTACACACTGTACCAGCATTATAAACATGGAGATTCATTACAACATTGTGTTTTCTAACTAGGCAACTGGTGTTTATCAGTTTTTTTTACCAAATGTTTTATGCTGAAATCATGAGTTGATAGTTATAAGTGCAATAAGTGTTTTCCGATGGGCTGGGAGTGATTTTTTTAAATTATTATTTTAAATTTTATTTATTTATTTTTCTTGATTTAGAATAATGGGAAATGGGCACTTGGTATCCGAACATTCGGTATCCGACTCGTTTTCAGGAACAGTGGGAACAGCTGGGAGCACAGTGCTTTTCTGCGCTTTGGTAGACTAAAGTAGACCATCAGCCAGTTTCGGTTAATAATGAACATACAGTACTGTGCAAAAGTCTTAGGCACCTGTGGGAAACATACTATAAAGCGAGGATGGTCAATAAACCATCAAATTTCAATCTTAAATTTCAATCCGTAAACCTTCTAAAAAGTGCAGTAGACAAAAAACCCTCAATCAGATCAATATTTGGTGGGACCACCCTTCGCCTTTAAAACAGCATCACTTCTCTTATGCAAACTTGCATGCAGTTTAAGGTGGAGGTTGGGAGGTTCTTCCAAACATTTTGAGGAACTGGCCACAGTTCTTCTGCACACTTTGACTGTCTCTGCATGTCCTCCCAGACTGACTCGATCATGTTGAGATCAGGACTCTGTGGGGACCAGACCATCTGTTGCAGGATTCCTTCTTTTTGCTCAAGATAGTTGTGTATGACTGAGATTGGGTGTCTGAGGTCATTCTCAGGCCGCAGAATGAATTTGGGACCAACCAGAAACCTCCCTGGTGGTGGATAAGAATCTACCTGTACTTCTCAACAGACATTCAAGCTGCATGACTAAGACTTTTGCACAGTACTGTAGATGTAACCGGTCAGCAATTAATGTAATGAGCCAAGTGGAAATTAAACGGGGGGATGCTGCTTGTTTGTTACCTGTACAGGTGAAACGCTGCCTTCTCCCATTCATCCTGCGTCAGGACCACAGCTTTCTGCTCACGCGTTCAAACTGCCATCGCGTGAACAACGTGAACAAGGTGAACAAGGTGGTCACTGCAGGGAAAATAACAAGTTGTCCTGTCATAATGATGACCGCAGTAGGTGTCGCAGGTCAATATTAACTGTTATATAATTATATTCAGGTTAGATCGAGCATCTCAGTGTCCGGTCAGCGCTCCAAAAAACACTTAAGACATTATGAAGCACAGTCTGTGAAAAGAATTTAACTGAGATTATAACCATTTCACGAGGGATACCGAACACGGTGATTCTCGACAGACGGCGTAACAACTCCGCGCCTCATCGTTGCCGCTCGGCGCGACAAACGCGCGTTCGCGGGGGGGCTATCACGTGACCCGGGACCGAGGCGCGTTACGTAACAGCGTGACGGCGCGCCCATCGTACGATGCAGCGCCACGTGACGCCGCTTCCATCGGCCAAGGGAGGCGTTTCCGAAGCGATACAACCTTGCAGATACCGGCAAGCAGCAGAGTTTCCCCCGCTCGCTCCGCCGTGCGTCCTTTCTTCTTCACTTTCTGTTTTCGGTTTGTCACTCGCTTTGGCGACACGGACGTGCAGTGAGGAGAAATGATCCGCAACGGACACCACGCAATGAACCAGCAGGGCAAGGAGACTGGAGCGAACCCGGGCGCTGCGGCGTGCAGCCCCGAGAAACGGAGGCGAACCATCCGGGTGTGGTGTGACGGATGGTGAGAAACCGCTCAGCCGGACTGTCGCCGCTCACCATCCACACGCAGAACAATAAAATAATAACACTCAAGATGTTCACAGCCGTGCGCGATCACAGCCACGGGCCTCTGTTTGGATGCTGTGACTGTCACATTTTAACCGTGTGTGTGTGTGTGTGTGTGTGTGTGTGTGTGTGTGTGTGTGTGTCGAGCCGGGCGGTCATGGCAGTCGCGGTCACGTTTATGGTAGTAAAACGACACTCTTCCGTCCTGTGACGGAGTGATCAGCTGTTGCGGTCAGACCTGGGGGTCGCGGGTTCGATTCCCCCCACAGCAAGCCGCACTCCTGCTTTTTGTACCCTGATTAAAAAACTTAAATTAAATGTATCATCATTTTAATGTAGCGTTTCTTATCTGTCCTTGTAAATCGCATTTAAACGGGCTGAATAAAAGTGTTCGTGAGTAACGGCCGGTTGTCACTCGAGTCTTGACCTAAAATATCATGTCTAGTGAAGGTCAGCCGTGTGACACGTTGTATTACTCGCGCAATCGTAGAGGGTGCTTAAAAATATTTTGTTAGACTTAAAGGATTTAGTAGTCTTTTCATACCTAGTTTTCTGGGTACCGATTGGAACAGACCCCCCCCCCTCACCTGGGACTGTTAACACTTCAGTGAACAGAAGTAAATATTCGTTTTCTGTCAGCTTCCAGTTTGTAATGAGCACAAGGAGGACTTGCTGTGTGGTGCTACTATTGATGTGACCTTGGCCCACTGATCTACTCCCAGGCAGAGGAAAAACCTCATGTAATACAGTCATTCATTCTGTTTCTCTGTTAGACATACACAGGGAACCCCCCCCCCCCCCAATACACACACAAGCCAATGACAGAAGCAAAAAGAGTGATGTTCTTCACAAAACCTCACTGACCACTGTGCACAGCCCAGGGCGCTGTTATTGCCCTATTTAATAGAATAATAAGTTAAACGTTTTACATATCAGCGTTGATGTCCTCATGATCATTGTTACTCCTCATTTTCCAGCATGGCACACAGTGGACAGTGTTGCTTCCTCACAGCATCTGGGCTGTTTGGGTGCAGGTTTGAATCTGACTCTGTGTGGAGTTTGCGTGCAAGTCGCATTTAAGCGGCCTGAGCCTGCGTGGGTTTCTCCTCGGTACCCTCCCACAGTCCAGAGGCGTGTGTTTCAGGTTAATTGGTCACTCTAAATCACCTGTAGAGTGTGTATCTGAATGTGTCTGTGTGACTACCCAGCGGTGGACTGACGTTCTATCCAGGTGTCCCCTCTCTTTGCTTGATGCCCATTGATCCTGGGATAGGCTCTAGACCGATGTCCTGGTCAGGGTCACAGTCAGTTGCTGGTGTGTGTGTGTGTGTGTGAGTGAGTTGCTGCTCGTGTTCTTTGTATATCGCGTCATTTTGTGTACTGTGTAGGAACGCCTGTCCCCATAGCTTCTCAGTAGCACCACGTCACTGGGATTGAAGAATAAGCACAAAGGCTTGGTCAAATGTTATATACTCCAGCTGCACAATTGGAGTTTTAACTCAGCAATAGATTTATGTAACTGGTAGTCTTTTACTCTACTCAGATATAACGTAATAATTTTCTCTTAGTGTCACTATAATCTTTTCTCTAGTAGACATAATGCACTTTAATAAGACAAGTAGCTTTCTTTTGGCAGCCCGACTTAAGTCTCACCCTTATCTGCTGTTCCATTTGTCGCAATATACTGTGTAATATATATTATTATATATAATATATATAGACAGTGTTACAGTAATACTAGGAAAGCAGGTGGCATAGTGGTTTGAGCTGCTGTCTTTGGTGTGAAGATCTTCTGTTTGAATCCCATTCTTGCTGTAGTGGACCTGAGAAAGGTGCTTATGCTAAATCGGTGATAATACCCTCCTGTATAAATGGGTGAATTACTGTTGCTGACCTGGCTCTTGGACAAAGGCATTGGCTTAATGAAGGATATTAATCATACTTAGAGACCTTTTTGCTATATATACTGTGTGAATTAATTCAACTCCACTGATTTTAACGCTCTTTGTCGGTACGATTTTGGACAGGGTATTCAGTTAAATAAAACATTGTGCGAGCAGGTCTGAGCAGAGCAAATGTGAAATATCCGCGCCATTCAGAGGACAGCTCGGTTGCACAGTCTGCTTCAGTGCTGAACGTTACTTCTGGTCACTTGAATCTACTCCGTTACAAGAGAATGAGTACAAGAAAAAAGGATGGTTATGATTCTTATCCTTCTATCTAAAACCTTTGAAAGTAGTGACGCAACAAGCGTAGATAACTATAGAGAATGGTTTGAGATGCTTTGACCATACAGTAGAGTAATATAGCTGCTGTAACCCTCTATTAAAGCGTTGCATAGCTGTTACAGCCACGAAATACACAGTTATATTTGTTATACCCCTGCATAATGAAGTGTTATATTTACTAACACAATACAATGTGGCCTTTCTGCGTAGCACTGTAGCAGAGTGTGATCCCTTGGAGCAGAAATGCAGGATCGCTGTGCTTGTGTGTTTTTGGAGCAAAGCGACCCAATTGTACCGATGCCTTTAATGACATTTTTATTAGAGATTTTTTTAGTAGAGAAGTTAGAAAGAAAGTGTGCATATACTCCTGTAAAAAATGAATCAATGAATGCAGTTTTTTAAATTTTCTCTAATAAATGTGGCCTTTTTAATAAGGAAAAAAAATGTATTTTTGGCAGCAATATCAGCCCTGATATATATTTCTGTGTGAGCTTTACTGTATCTGGATTCATTTCTCCGCCTATTGATGGCAACAAAGTTCTCAGCCGCTTCTTCTGAAGAACAAACCTGCAGCATAATTCTAGCACCCCCATGCTTAACAGAACAGACTGCTTTATGTTGTTTTATGTTAGGTTATGTCTGGTTTGTACCAAACAGTGCTTTGATTTTAGACCACAGAACTTTACTACAGTCTCTCATTTATCTCCTGTCAGTGGTTTCTGCCTTAGCCAATGAGCTCTGCAGCCCTGTCAGTGTCAGTGTCACTGTCACTGTCCTCTTGGTCACTTCAGCAACAATTGTCCTTCTCATTCAGTTGCTTAGTCTGGTAGGATAGCCTGATCGTGGTAGTATCTGGGTTGTACTTTCATTACAATAGATGTAACTGTGCTCCAGAAGCCTCAGAGCTTTGGGTTTTTTCTATAATGTTCTCTACCTTTTGCCCATCATCTCTATTTCAGAGTTCCATGCAAATTTCCTTTTTGTTCACGACAGCATATTGTATCTGCTGTTTCAGCTCTGAGATAAAGGCACTAGTATTTATTATCCAGTCACACCACCGATTATGGGTGGCTTCCAGATCAACACAGATGGACCTTGGCCATGTTTTACTATCATTGTTCTAGAAAAGGGTGTACTCTTAGGCCAATATATAAAAGAGTGAATTCTTATCAGCTTTTAAAATGTTTAACATAACCCGTCAACATAACATTACATTTTTAACATAACTAAAAATTAACATTTGTGAGTAATATCATATATAAGTATACATGTTATATGTAGTGTGTATATCTATATATAGCTTGTGTTTGTGTGTGTGTGTGTGTGTGTGTGTGTGTATATTACATATATACTATTAACTTACATATGATATTACTCATAATGTTAATTTTTAGAGCACTTTTTAAAGGTACTCTTCTTTAGGTGTGACAGCTGAATGTTGGTGTTAATATGGAATGTTGTTGATTGTTTCAAAGCAGGAACACTTTGCAGGTGATCCCTCTCCAAAAGGCTCCAAAATCCATGCGCTTGAAGAGTGGGATTACAGCTGCTTTTATAACATTGAGATTCCAGCCATTTCCCCTCGGTTGGGCCCGCTGTGGTGTGTTGGAATGTGGAATTCTCCGAATACCAGCAAAAGAAAACACTGGGATGGGGTGTACACCCACGATTCCAGTCCCTTGCCTACTTGCACATAGCTCAAATTCCCGATTGTTAAACCGACTCCAGCGTGGAATCCCCTTGAATCGTAAACCTTTTAATCTTCTGCCAGCTATTGTTATGCTTGTTTACCTCCAACCACCTGACAACTGTGTAACTAAGCAGAGAAAGTGTGGTGTGATTCTAGCACTCAAGTAGCGAATTAATATTTCCTCCTAGTCCAGTTTGCATACCTTGCAAAGGTGTGGATTTGATCTGTGGTCAGTTTCAAATTCTTATAGCTCACGGTACTCGATGTGGTCGCCTGCTGCAGCCTGTTTACAATGTTACAAGCAGCAGTAAAAAATAAGACATTTAAAGTGTGACATTGTCTCCGTGCGGTTCTGTCGCTGTGCTGAAGATGCTGTGTCTGTTGGATAGCGGTCCTTTTATGCTTATGCCCAGAAAGTTTTATTGGCGTCAGAAGGTGCTCCCGGTGCTCCTATTTTGTATGTTTTCAAGCTCTATTTATACATTATGCTGCATTAATGACCTCCTATAAGACTGTTTCATTGAGCGCTCCATTTCTGAAGAAGGCATCTAGAGTGCTACTCAAGGTATTGTACTTCCATGCATCTGTTCTCCTTAAATTTCTATGCAGGTTTATTAACTCTGAATGAGTGAGATGGGAGGCCGAAGGGACTCATTGTCTGTTCAGCAGCATAACATTATCACAGTAGTAACAATTGCCACTTTCCATCACCGCTCCCTAGGCTTTTCCCCTCCTGACCGCGTGTTGTTTACATTGCCACGAGATGCTCGTAGGTCAAAGTATTTGTGTACTTTTTCTGATGACGCGTGAGGAACAAGACGCCAGCCTCCTCTTAACTGCAGCGCGATAAATTCTCTCTGCCGTGGACGATGCCAGTGACCCACGCTCAGACTCGGTCACGGGGACCTTGGTGTCCTGGCAGCATTACCTTTGGTCAAACAGTCCTGCGTAGGTAGTTTGGTTAACTTCGGCAGTTGTTTAGTTACAGCAGCACGTAGTGCATCTGCGCTCAGGAAGGAAAGCATCGCAGTTGAAAACAAATAAGTTGCATTTAATCAAATTATCTGGTCTGTACCTCCTGATAGAATTTTTTTGCTGTGTTGACAAGGAACCATCATTTACTGTACGGTACATAATTTACGTTGCAGCACCGACATGCTGCTCAGTCATTATTACTGCAAACAGGTGTTTAATCGCCGCCGTCTCCGCAGGACGGACATTCCGACCTCTCCCGTATTTGTTCTCCCACTTTGAGGGCCTCTCTCACCTTCACTACCTCTTGATAGCGTCTCTCGATGGACTGACTGCCTGTCTGTCTCTGTGTCTGCAGTGTGTTCATGCTGATATCCTAAACTAAAATCCCAAAGGCCAGTGAAACTAGAGCCCTGCTGTCTGCCCAAAGTCACGTATGTGCTCAGCACAGTCGTCGTGCATCATATGGGTTTGATACGTATGCTTTCTGTGCAGTTTTTTTGAAATATTGTTATATGACCAAGAATTAATATTAATATCAGAATATGTGGTCACTACCTTATAATTTTGATAATTGTCAGCTTTGAACAACCCTGCAGTTATTATTTAAACATGTTAAGCATATTTCATTATTGTTATTTTTATTTTCATTACTTTGCCAACATTTTCATTCCAAGCATCTTACGGTTTCATCCATTTAAATTACTGGTTTTTTATTGGAGGGCAGTACTTTGGTCAAGGGTGCGAAACCGATGCAGTGGGACTTAAACCGGTAGGATTTGGGGTGCAAACTTATTTCTGAATGACTCTGTTGGCTGATGTGCAGATCTTTAAAGGAGCTTCATCTGTAGCAGAAGTGCCTGCAATGCCTTATAGAAGGAGCTGTAAAACATGTGGGTAAAGTGATGCCTCACAGCAGTGTACTAGATGTTTCACTGTTGCACTCAGTGATACCTCTGTAGCTTCTGGGGTCAATGAGATCACATTACCGCCTGGGCCAGTCAGGTTCCTGGGAGTGTGAGCGCTGCCCAGGCAGAGACCCCGGATAACTGACTTGCTGGGCACGGAACCTGTCAGATCGCTGCTGGCCAGCGGTGTCTCGGGTCCCAAACTCCCAAATGGAAAAATTCAGTCAGGGAATTAAGAAATCAGTGGCAGGAGATCTCATGTATTCTTTCACTTATTGCTGAGTGGTAGGTTTAAGCCAAGTGGTTGTTAACTCTTACCAGTATAGTTCAAACTCCTGTTTAGCATTCAGTCATGGACTGTAATAAGAGCAGCTTGCACTCCGTACCAAAAAACCTTCCAAGATGTTACTGTTTAAATTTGTGTGAAATGTGTCTAATATATACAGAGATGCCTCGATTAGCACCTTAGATGTGTTTTCGACAAATGGAGCAATTAATGAAACAACTGTCAGAAGTCATGAATACGCTATATTCCGTAATATTCTCCATATTCTATAATATGGAGACACATGTACTATAATGGGCAAATTTAACATGAATTACATGTATGCATTTTTCTAAATTGCACTAATTTAAGAATTATTTAATAGAAAAGGATTTTAATAATGAAAAGATTGACTGCAGTTGTGTACGGTATTTAGGTATGTAGTAATGTCAGTTCATAAATTCACAAGATACACTGTGAAAAGTAAACCATTGGGCTATTGTATGTGTTTCAAAATATTTTTGACACGGGGTAAATTTACTATAATGAATTGCTCAAAGGGCTGAAATGTAAAAGAACGCCATCTCAAAACAGTGCTAATAGAGGTATTACTGTATTTTTTATATGTAGTTGGTGCCGTTGTCTAAAGGAACTCGCGGGGATGTGTTAAAACAAGACAGGAAAGAAAACACCTCACAGCAGTTTGCTTTCTGATCTCTCTTTGCCTTCCAGCTATGACATGGTCCACTACGGTCATTCCAACCAGCTGCGTCAGGCCAAGGCCATGGGTGACTACCTCATTGTCGGAGTGCACACTGATGGTGAGCATCCAGGCCCAGCTAAATCGAGCCTTCTGCTAGGGGGTGTGGTCCTATGCCTGGTCACAGATGGCGAGGAGCTGATTCACGGGGCAGTGTAGGCGCTGATGGCAAAGTCCGCTTTTGCTCCGAACGGCAGAGAGTGCGACGCTCTGTTTTTTGATACAGGGCTGCCGTAAGCAAAGACGATGTAAGGTGGGCCGTCACAGTTTTCCGCTGTGCGGTTTTTAGAAGTAGCGGACCTGAACATCATCAAAGGTGCAAGTTGCTGTTATCCGTGACTGAGCTGTTGTGTTCCATCTGCGTGTATATGCTTATAACTGTACGTAAACACGGGGCTTGGAGTCTGGGTGTCTAATTATTGCGATGACACCTTCTGACTCAAAGCGTTCTTTGCATCACGCCTCTTCTCTCATGCCTTCCCCTTCACGCCTTGGACCCAGCGGAGATCTCCAAGCACAAAGGCCCTCCCGTGTTCACACAGGCGGAGCGCTACAAGATGGTCCGCGCCATTAAGTGGGTGGATGAGATTGTGGAGGGGGCCCCCTACGTCACCACCCTGGAGACCCTGGACAAGTACAACTGTGACTTCTGTGTCCATGGAGGTAGGTGTCTCCTGGCAACCAGTGGGACAGAGGATGTTGAAGAGCAGAGGTTTCCTGTAAACCGATACTTTCCCATCCTAGTCTCTGTATGTGGTTCTCATTCAGATGAATTTCTCAGTTGATTGGCCTCGACTGAGCTTTTTTAACAAAACGACTGCCCGAGTAACTCGGCCCTGCCCAGGTTAGTAAAGACAAAATATATAACACCAAAATCTATTAGGTACATGTTAGTAATGTATCCATTGCCATTTGTGCATCACTTATAACTTCTTACCCCTCTCTGCTGGCAGGTGAAGTGTGTGTGTGTGTGTGTGTGTGTGTGTGTGTGTGTGTGTGTGTGTGTGTGTGTGTGTTGGACTATGCCAAAGCCTCATTAGGGTGAGAAGTACCTGTGGGCCAAATTTGAAGTCTTAGGGCTTGAAAAACAAAGCTGCATATAAAGAACAAACAAATGAACAAGCTGAGATTGAGCTTTATAGATATAGACAATCAAATAGCATTAAGTCATGACTTGTAATTTTTATTCTATTAGGTGTAGCCAAATTTATGTTAAAACATACCGGTTATAAGGAAGATGTTGTTTCTGCTGGTGCATATTTACTATTAAAATGCATTCCTTTTATTACACCATTTTTTAAGAATGAAGCAGAACAAGGGAATCTGTGTTAATGGCTTTCACTGGCTTACTGAAAATATATACAGTAAAAATAATCCAGCTGTATAAATGGACAAACAATAGTAAGTGGCTTACGGCGGAGCAGGAAGCATCGTGATTAAAGCTGGTGCTCTTGGACTCAGAGGTTGCAGATTTCAGACCATTTCCTGGTCTCCTAACTGTCAGCAAGGTATTTGCGATAAAATTTCTCCAGTAAAAATGATCCTCCCGTATAACTGGGTAATAATAATAGCTTAAAATTGTGAGCCACGTGCTGGAGAAAAGTTTGAGCTGAATGAATAAATGCAATATTTTCTATATTGTTTGCTGTATATCTTGACATGATATAAGAGAAGCATCACTGTGCGTGGATGTTTCAGATGACATCACGCTAACGGTGGATGGGAAGGACACGTATGAAGAGGTGAAGCGGTCAGGTCGATACAGGTATGGCTGAGAGGAACTCGCAGCAACACCTGTGAATACCTTCTTAATTCTGTCACCGTTGATACCAATGGATAGTCATAAATTTTATCAGAATATTTTTCTTTCTGAACTTCTGAGATGTAAAACCTCTACATTATATCCATAGTCATAGACTGTATTGTAACTAGTGCTACCACTTTCCAAATAACTAAACACTTTGAGTTTTTCTGCTACATAGTAATATGTTATTTTTGGTCTGTTCTTTGGTGGGGGTCACTTCAGGTATCTCCTTTTGTAATAACAGCACCAGTTGCAGTTTCTCTTTATGGGAAGGAAACATTCCGGTGCCATGAAGTAACTGTGTGTTTCAGGGAGTGCAAACGCACACAGGGGGTGTCCACCACTGACCTGGTTGGCCGCATGCTCCTGATGACCAGAGCCCACCACAGCAACATCGTGAGTCTCTTTACGAGGTCTTAGCCCCACGGGGGAGATGTCGTGCTGTTCATGTCTGGCATTTTTCACACTGTCTTTCCCTTTTTTGTAGGGAAGCTCAGACTATCAGCAGCATACTGACAACTTTGGGAAGGTGGGTCTTTGTTCTCTTTCATGTTCATATTACTTGACTGAATGATGTGACTGGGCGGGGTGGTGCATCACAGAACGTGCGACATATCAACACATACTTTGAATGCGAGAATAAAAAAAACTGCAACAAATCTTTAGATGTAAACTCACATTAAAGAAACCAGAATCTATCAGAAATATTATGCTAAGAAGTCTCTCCAGGATCTGGCGTGTTTTTCTACCAAATAGCTTATGTTATTTTCTGGTCTGTTCTTTGGTATAGGTCACTCGTTTGGTTTCTTACCCTCATATTTCCATCTCTGTGCCCAAGTACTGAGGCCAGTTAATAGAATTTCCTTAACAGGAGGCTGACTGCATGTCAACCGTCCCCCCCCCAGAAACAATTAGGAATTATTTGTATAGAATCCTTTTGGATTAAATATGAATAAATAGTTAATAACAAAAATATTTGTAAATTCAGTATGTATGACGAAATGTTTGTGTTGATGTGTGTTTGTCCTTTATATACTGTGTGAAAGGAGGACCACTGAATACGGTTCCTTCCTTGAAGAGCTTGAAGCAACTTAAACTTAAGTTTACACAGGTTATGGTACAGTTTTAAACATGTTGATACAAGTCAAAATGCAACATTTTAGATATTTTTTGCCATATTTACATTGTCTATTCAGTTAATTGAGAACTATTGCATTAGGAGGTCTTCAGTAAACAGTGTATCGCTTGAATGAACAGGAGCCAGGATTTTCAACTTGAACTTTGCACATTATTGCATTTGGCCAAAAAAAAAAAAAAAAAAAAAAAAACTTGGTGCTGTTTCCATTACAAAAGTACTCTTTTGTTTACTTTGTAGTGTTTTCTGCAGGTTTATAATAGCATCTGTCTCACTCACACATGGCTAATAAAACATAGGAAATGTGTTTGCTGTGTGGATGGGTTTAGGGGAAAGAGAGGTTCACAGCAGGTAGGGTTGCTCAGTCAGGGTTTAAATTGGAGGAGGGGAGTCAAGTCTATCATGTGTCCAAAATGTACAGTGTTCATGTTTGTTCTTTTTTCATATTTGTCACCATGGCAGGGCCCTCAGGGTCACAGTCCCTGGACGGGAGTGTCCCAGTTCCTCCAGACGTCCCGCAAAATCATCCAGTTTGCCTCTGGGAAAGAGCCTCAGCCAGGGGACACCATCATCTACGTGGCTGGCGCCTTTGATCTCTTCCGTATCCTCTGTCGTTCAGCCGTCGCTCGACTAAACTCTGCCGAAGCCACGCGCAGCCCATCCTAAACCCGTTTCTGTCTTGACCGACGACTCAGACATTGGCCACGTAGACTTCCTGGAGGCAGTGCACAAGCAGTCCGACAAACCGTACATCATTGTCGGTCTGCACTTTGACCAGGTCGGTGACATGTTGGCAAGGATGCGATCAAGGAATCCCTCCTCCTCGTAACTTCCCTGCATTTCATTTGCCGGCTTCTCTGCCACTGATGTCTGTTATTCAAGTAGGGGGGAAAAAAAGTTTGGGCACACAGGTCCAGAATAATGATTCACTTTTCTCAAAAAGACTCCATGCACCTAGCCAGTCTTCAAAAGAAAAATGCTGCGTCATTTGCCAAAACTGAGACAAGACAGTATGACCTAATGCTGTAGAAGTAGTAAAGTAACCAGTAACAGTAGTTACTGAAATGATGAGGCAATGAAGTACCTGCTGTTTGATGGTGATTTTGAGCTGTCGGCGAGGCTCACCTTCCGGTGTGTGTTTGTTGCAGGAAGTGAACCGCTACAAAGGGAAGAACTACCCGATCATGAACATCCACGAACGGACCCTGAGTGTGTTGGCCTGCAGGGTACGCCGCCTTTTCCTACCCGCGCACGTATACGCCCTGTAACAGGATGGACCTACGAACAGCCATCTTGTCTCACGTCACGTGATTATTTTATCGATTCGTTGACACTTTTTTAAATCCATTTTGTGGAAAAAAAAAACATCTCATTGGACTGCTTGCAGAACAGGGCCCCTCCTAAGACTGTCCTTATCCACTGTGCAAGAGGCTGTCACATCAGCGGTGTTCCCACTGACCGCAAAGACCTTTTCACTTTATTCAGGAGTTACAGACATTCAAACAGACATACGGAAGGATGCTTATTTAATAGGTTGTTTGTATATATAAAAATGACCATAGAAATACAATATTTTTATAGCTGTTTAACAGATACATTTTGAAATTGCAAAGGGTGTGTTGTGTTGTTCTCCGCAGTATGTGTCTGAGGTGGTGATCGGCGCACCCTACGCAGTCACGCAAGACTTGTTGGACCACTTCAAGGTACAGAGCCACAGTAGTTTGGTTCCAGCCACCAAACTGTGAGAAAGTGACAGGGAGAACTGATGCACCCCCTCCTCTGTAGGTGGACCTGGTGTGCTGTGGGAGGACAGAGGTGTTTCCAGACAAGGATGGATCTGATCCATACGCTGTGAGACACCACTCCACATAATGACCACCACAACACACACTCTCCCAGAAAGGTCCATGGTTAATGGCAAATGTCAGTCGTTTTATTTTTCACTTAAAACGATCAGTTGGCTGTTGTTCTGCGAAAGTAAGTGGTAGTGACATGACTCAGTTCCATTAGGTTGTCCCGCTCGGTTTGAACGGTGTGTTGCATCTGTGCCTCTCCACTTGTTTGAAGGTCTGTTTCTACCCACCAGGAGCCTAAGAAGAGGCATATCTTCCGCACCGTGGACAGCGGCAACAGCCTCACCACCGACAACATTGTGCAGAGAATAATCAAGAACCGGTGAGGTGGCGTGATGCGCCTGGGGTGCTGCTAGTGTTACCGTGAACTCTTACTGACCCTTACAGTTGTGTGAGAGATCTGTGTATTTCCAGTGTGCCATCCACAGTCAACCAACAAACCCCTCCTTTGTCCTCCCCTTTCTCTTTCCCTTTGGCCCTCTGTTTCCAAGGCTGCAGTTTGAGGCCCGGAACCAGAAGAAGGAGGCAAAGGAGATGGCGGTGATCCAGGCTATGAAGCGTCGTGAGGAAGAGCGGATGAAGGAGCGAACGCAGACTATCCTGTAGCCACTAAGTTCTCCGGAAGGCCCTCATCCACCAACGGAGGTCAAGCAGGACTGAAAAAAACAGAATACCTACCCAACCCACCTTCCCCAAGGACCTCGTCCTCCTCCTCCTCCTTCCTCCACTTTGCTCCTTGACCCCATGCCGCCCCACCCGAGTTTTTAATTTGAGAAGGACCTGGCATTTTACTTTGCATTCTGCAGAACTGTCCCACATGCCATTTAAATCCCAAACGTGAGCAGAACTGCCTGCCATCCCTTTTTTGAGAAGGTCCTCCATTTTCACCCGCCAAAGATCAATGGTGGGTCTGTTTACGTCGCCAGCGCACCCACTTCTATGGCAAAGGGACCTGGGTGGTAAGAAGTTCCTCATCCTGTCCCAAGAGGACATGGTGGCACTTAGCACTTCACCTTGGGCCTTTGTTCACAGGCATCTTGCTTGTCACAACTAAGGTCTTTCGCAAAAGACTCCCTCTGAACTAACTGTAAATTAACAGGGATAATTTTTTTTCCAGTAATGCCCAAGGTGGCATCGAGGTTAAGAAACTGGATTTGTGACTAGATGTTTGCCGCTTCAGTTGCGAAGAGAGGCATTGCTGCTGCCTCCTTTCACGGGATGTTCAACATTGCCTCAGGAACTGTACTAATACTATAAATAGGTGAAGTATAACGTGTATAAGCTAATGTAAGTATATTTAAATTAATGTAAAGGTTCATGTTGTCATAAAAGTTAATTTATGTCTATTGACAGTAGACAGTAGAATCATGTCCTGTGGAAAAACTCAGCAGAGGCGCAAGATGAAAAGCAGCCGTGTGCCTCGAAAAGCAGCACCGTGGTAAAATGGTGCCCAGAGAGAGGCGAACACTAATAATGACAAAAAGTGAATGATGTTGAAAAACGGAGGTTTTTATCCCGGTTTTGATCAGGTGTGGCTCCCGCGCCAAACCTGCTGCAAGGACCAGGTGTTGGACTGTGGCTCACATTTTATTAATTGCTTTAATGCGATTTTAGACGAAGGGTGAAATTTCGTTAAATGTTTCGGAGCTGATCTCACAATATGCACAAAATTATCATTTTATCTTGTAGAACATACGCAAAATAGGTCTTTTCTAATGTCCTCGGTTTGTTTTTTTTAACAAGCCTGAGATGTTATTTTTTATTAAGTATCGAATGAGGGCAGCAGCTAACAAGATGGCAAAAGACGTTGGCAAAACAGTTTTTATTAAAGAACAACCTTGGGAGATCCCAGCAAAACTTATTTCCACCCAGAACAGGTGGAGGAATACAGTACACCTACTGCGTCTCATTTTCAATTGTTTGCATCTGACGTACAGTGCAGTTCATAAGAATTTTGACAGGGATGCGATTTTTTTTTATTTTAGTTCTTATACTGAAGCACTTGGGGGTTGACGTGAAACGGCAACTGTGAGAGGAAAGTGTAGACTATCAGCTTGAACTCGCAGGTATTTATGTCTGTATCGGGGGGCCTTGTAGGGATTGCGGCCGTTTTTATGCAAAACACGGGTGTCCGAAGCGGGCCGGTTCGCAGTAGCGGCACATCCGCGTTCTGCTCTTTCAACCACCGGGAATTTTCCCTGCATTTCGGCACTTCTGTTAAGCTCTCATTGCTCTTTTCTGCCTCTTGACCATCTGGGTCCTCTGGGTGATGCCAGCAAGAAAACTGCTGTAGCACGTGGCCATTGTTCATAATAGTCCCCCCAGCCACACTTCATTACCCAGGTATGCTGTGACTCGGCTCTCCTGCTGCTTTCCTATGGTTCATTTAAAAACTTGTCACTTGTTTATGAAACTTCTATCGTGAACCTCAAAGATACAAACAAGTAAACTTCCAGAGAGGAAAGGATATGTTGCAATGTGCTAAAAAAATACATTAAAAAGGCTGTAGAGCTCTAGAGAAAAAAAAGTCTTATGCCTAAATGAGTTGAGGATTAACCTTTTCCTTAGTGATGGAAGGAGGAAAGTACAGAGGGTAAAAGTTGCTGCTCAGGATCCGAAGCGAACCACCTCATCTGCGAAATACCGTGGAGGTGGTCTAGCTTGGGCACATTTGGCTGCCGCTGGAACTGTGTCCCATTTTTGTTGACGACTTGATTTCCGGTGGCAGCGGCAGGATCAGTTGTGAAGTGCACAGGAGCGTCTTATCTGGTCAGTTGCAACCAAATGCCTCAAAACTCTCCGGACGGCGCTTAAGCTTGAAGCCGTACAGCGATCGAAAACGTGCTGCTAAACCAAAAGGAATTTCTCTGGGCCAAACAGTGGGTCACATCAACCACCCAGCCTGAATGCCACTGAGGGCACAAAGCCCCCCAAGCACGTACATGAAGATGGCTGCGGTACAAGCCTGGCAGAGCTTCACCGGGGAAGACAATCGGCGTCCGTGGACTTCAGGGAGTCCTCAGATGCAAAGCCCCCCATATAAGAAATATAAGTTTTGTCTACGATTATACAATTAGTTCTGGTCCCATAAAATGGGGGTACCATGTATTAAAACAAGGCTGTAGTCCCTACCTGGTTTACACAGTACAGGTGCAAATGCTGTCAAGTTAAAGGTGACGGGTTGCACTTTACCTCATAGTCAATGTTTCATTTCAAACCCAATGCACTGTAGTGCTTCGGTCCCGCAATTCCTTTTCGTGTGGTCAGAATTCTCAAGTGTAAAGGTGCTTCCAATGAAATGCACTTAATTCCGCCTTTTCGAAGGTCAACACTGCTCTCGTTCATCCGCATTGCTTGTACATTATGTTGTTATTGTGTAAATTGCATTATTATTCAGTCTGCGATGTTATTAAAGTCCACATCAACGTAGCATACTTGGAAATTCCTGGATCAAACCCCAACCTTATATAATAATGATCGTACAGAAACCCCGGTCGTACTAAGGATGTAGTGCGAATTTGGTCGTTTCTAAGCGTAACCCAGGTAAACACCACAGCTGAACCAAGGCTGAGTCAAAATGAACCTTTAGACAGTTTGATATGTAGTTGTTATTCTAATACTTGTGTTAACCTCTTCTCTGAGTGTTTTGAACTTTTACAGTGTTTGTTTAAAATTAAAGAAAGCCAATCAATCCACAACTGGTTATATTTTAATAGTTTCAGGGTGCGATTCTGAAGTTCTCAAGAACTTGTTCGAGTTCAGCAGTTTGTTTTATGCCCCCGAATGCACTTTGCGGGTTCTGTACGCGGAATCGACAGTCCGTGTCTTCAGTGCTGTGGAATTTGATACATGATCATTGTCAATAACAACATATCTATACAAGTGTGTTTTCTGTGTCTGGGTTTTGATGACGTTAAGCTTCCATTTCGTGTCTCAGTGCAGCGCGGAGCTGCGTGGATCGCCGCGCGCTATGACGACACCCCACGGCCACAGTTATGTCACAGACGCCGCCACTAGGGGGCAACATTTTCCTACGGTAGTTGCCTCACAGCGACACTTGCCGTTGAAAACGTGGAAAGTTGCGTTCAGAACTACAAGTATAAACACTCGCTTTGATTTTTAAAACGTGAATTCACGGCACACACGTCGTAATTGGTCAAGTGTAACCCAATATGTGAGTTCAGAGTAGGGCTTATCAAAATAGCTATATCATGTAAGGAACATTTTACGTAAGACCTATGAAAAGAAAGAGAAAAGGAACATTTTCCTGAAAATTCTGAATTGTCTGGGAGTCAGTATGTGTTGATACCTGGCATCTCTGGCTCTGTTAGTGACCAAAATCTAAAGCAACTTGGCGCAGGCAGAGTTGAACTTTGGGGGGGGGGGAAAGCGCCACAGTAAGTATTCACCTTACTGGCGTGTTGGTGTGCATATCGGTTGGTATCGGCAAACTATTAAGTATTAAATTTTGAATTTCTGCAGCTAGTAAAAAAATACTAGGAGATGTCAGTGATGTTCACAACATCTATGTATCCAAACAGTGCAATCTCTGTTTGCTTGTTCTTTATGCATGGCTTTCTTTTCCAAGCCACAGACTTGAAGTTTGGCATATAGGTGCTTCTGAGCCACACACACACACACACACACACACACACACACTCGCTTGCTCTCTCTCTACTGACGTGTCTCCAGGCATTTCTGAGTTCATTTGTCAAAATAAAGACAAACAGGCCACTTCTCTCATTCTCTCTCTCTCTCACTCACTCACACACACACACACACACGAGATGTTCAACAGGGACTCGTACGTGACGCGTGGCGATGGACTAACGTAACGGTCATCAGATATATTTTGTTGATACTGTTTACCTTTCCACTTTCTGACTCAGGTAGCAGCAGGTAACTTAGCTGGTATACGGTAGTAGGAAAGGAGCATGTGAGCCAGCTCCCTGGGTAGTGAAATGTAAGTATGAGGACTATTATGCACAGCTGCCATCACTTTTGCTGCTAGAGCAACTCAGCCAGAGAATCTGGGTGTCTGGGGACAGGAAACAGTAGTGAAATTTTTTGCAAAGTGCTGGTATTTCAAAGATCAATATTTAGTCGTGCTGGTGCTTCAAAGCTTTACGCATTGGGTGCCAGAGCTTAAAAGGTTGTAATACGGTATCAAATTCTCTTTTCACTATAAAAATAGGTGCATAACTAGAACGAAAGCTAAAGTATCCCATTCCACATGTTTCTGCGTGATTTAGTTCTGCTGAAAGTTATGACATACCGGCAACTTCCTGAAGAGCTACATTTCTTAATTAAATATTGAAAGTGCTTCTTGGAATTTTCACAAATTCCAGAAATCTGTTGTTATATGCTCTTCCCACCCCGCTTGGCAGTGCTGCAGACCTCCTGCGAGCCTCTCCACTGCAGTCCGTGGTGAATGGCGGAGGATTGGAACTAACCAGACCTGAAACGGTCAGCGTGTCAATACAATATCCCGGCTTCCAGGCACGAATGCACCGTTTCCAGGAAATATCTCTGACATTTGCTGGAACTATTAATTACAAATCTTTTAATTGCTGACTTGTTAAAATGGGCTGGTAGCAGATATTCTAGTGTGTGTGTGTGAGGTGCATAAATGAGTCACAGGAAGACTGAGCAGTAAACCATTCACCACTGTGTCATAAACTGTCCTGGAAAAGGTTAGTTACTGGTACATAAAATTCAGAGGAGAAACAAAAATATTCCAGCTTTGAAATGCTTTTTGTCGTGTCTGGTGTGGACAATTGATGTTGTTTTTTTTTTTTTCTTTTTTTGTCCTCGCTTGAATTAAAATACAGGTTGTTATTCTGCGTAACATTTAACCTGGCAGCTGTAGTGGGCTGCGATTTTAGCCAAATCCAATGAGAAACTGTAATTGAGGCCCATTTTTAACTGCAGTCATCTGGTCTTTTGCCAGTACCTGGAATAAACTCTCAGTGTACAAAAGTCATATCTCTTCCTGAAAAACAGTTTCATCTGTAAGATGCGCTCAGCTGTGTTTAAAAATGAACGACCCTTTGACAACTTTCCCAAGAATGTTTGTGCTTAAAAATAAATAATTGAATAAATGGTTTTAAGTATTGTTTAATTTCTGTTTGTTCAATGAAAACATTCTAAGTTAGTGCATTTCTGAGTATAAAATCCTGGGTAAGATTCAGAGTGCAATGTGCTTATAAAGATGTAAGCTGGCTCTGGTAAGGCCTTGTGTTTTACTTGACATGGGAAATAAATGTATTTGTGTCAGAACAAGACGTGTGCTGTGTGCTGAGGCTTCAGCGGGGCAGCTGGTGGAGGCCCTGTGCGAAGCTGAGGGTTCCAGAAAAGGCCAGTTAGCGTCATGCTGCCGCTCTGCAGCCCGCCATGGTAGAGGAATGTGTTTCTACGTTAAGGAGCAACCTGTTGGATACGTACTGCCTCCTGTTAGACGTTTGGCTAATCCAGAACGGGTATTTTACTGCAGACTAACACTTCTTTTAGGATGGCCTGGGCGGTTGGTGGGAGGGGGGCATTAATAGAAACTGCTGTGAAAGCCTGTTGCTCTTAAGCGTTATTTTCCTTTTTACTGTTGCCATAGAAATGGAGCCTCTCTATATTTGGCTGCATTCTTGTATATTTTCGTTGCTTGTCAAGTGACCAGATAATCCCTGGTCGAAATGAGTCGGCATGTGAGATGCGGGTTTCAGAGTTTGGGCGAAAATAATAATGCATGAGAGACGATTGTGGATTTTTGCAGTGTTTTCAGTAGACTGCAGCCATAGCTAATGGGGAGGAAAGTTTTGACAACCCGACTGGGACTGAATCTTGTTAATCCACACCGGTTCGGTTGGTAAAAGCAGGGTAAAGTGTAAAAGTTTGGTAAAAGCAGTGGCTCCTGTCTAGATTTTCCTGTAACTGTTCTGATGATGCTTTACTTGGACAACTTCAAGCTGATTTGCTTCGACACACAACAGACGGGTTTTCACATTGGCATAAAACGAATGGTATTAATATAAGTTTAAGTAAAACAAGGCACTTTGCAGTGGAGTTCAGGCATGAAACTGCTGAATAAGCAGTATAGATATTTGGGTTTGTCTGGATGTGCTCGGTCAGGGCAGTGACCACATATAGAGCTGTAACAGGTGAACTTCCAGTAGGCCTTTCTTATACGTCTCTGTACATTTCTGCTAACATCGACAAAACTCTGAAACAAGCAGTGCTTACAATTTTTTTTTTGTCCATTAGTTCAAGAGTAAGGAGCAAAAAATCTACCAAATAACAGAACAAACATTCCAACAAGCAACGTAAGTTACAAGACATCCAGATTCAGCTCAACAGTTCTCAAGATTCTCAACTTTCTCACAAACTCTACATTTTGTTTCAGTCTCCCAAAGCCCACTCTTTTACTGTCATTCCCTCATCCTCAGTTCTTAGTTGTCACATCTGGGTTCCCCATTAACAAACTGTCACCAGATGTGGCTGTCAGTCTCGTGGTTTGGTGACAATGACCAAATGTGAACACCTTTGTCCTCTTTTTTGTACTTGTAATATTTTACATTACGGAATAGCCCGGATCTCTATTCCAAATGAGAACCTGCTCAAAAACACTGGTGTCAGGTAGTGCGAAAAAGAAGTTGAAAAATACTGATTAAGGCTTTTATAAAGGAGCAGATAAAGAAGAAGGAAAAGCCATCTCGTCTGATTCCATGCACCCCAACTGCTACTATGAATTCTTAGTTTTGGAATAAAATTGCCCAGCTACTAAAACAAGGAACAAATTTTATAAAGGCTGTTAAATTTATGCTGCAATGTATGTACACATTCTCTGTGGGAAGAATAGAATTCTCTCTTAAACTGCGCAGAAATCCAGGTCTTAGTCATGAATTTCTTGTAGCAATTAAAAGTTATTTCTGGCTCTTATTTCTGACTAGTTTGTCATGCGAATGTTTAAACTGCTTCTTGGCCAACAAAGTTACTTGACCCTTATCCCACCTGCTGCGATTCCTACACGATGGGTCTGTAAAGGTGGAGGGAGAGTGACAGACAAACACGTAGCCATTGGTCAGGTCACAGGGTCTGGACAGAATCCTCATGGTGAGGTCACCAGGGCTCCTCCAGAATGCTCTGTCTGAAGCAGTCCAATTCACTCCTGGCCCCACACAACATGGGTCATATTGTCACTCCTAATTGAGAATTTGCTGTGTGGGTTCTGGTTTGGAGAGCTTCCACCTGACACCAGGATGGTCCTCACACTGGATATCAATGGTGGCAGAGGAGGAGGACTGGGATTCTAACAGCCTGTGGGCGTCTGACACAGTGCTCTCTCCTTCCCAGAGTGGCAGTGGTGGGATACCTCGGAAGGCTCTAACTGCCCTCAGTTATCCGTGTTTGAACTTTATTCATTTATTCTTTTCATAAATGATATATAACCTCCCTTATGGGATTATATTGATAAAGGAGAAACCACTAACTGTCTCTCTCTCTCAGACAGATTTTATGACATTTTGTAAAGGATAAAGCTACTCTACTCACATTCGTATCAATATACGAATATATATATAATATATATCTTTTTTTCATACAGTACTTGTCCCGTACCAGTTAGTCTCTGTATATACAGTCATTTTATTCTCACAACAGGCATTTTATTCACTGTTTGCTGTCTTTTATTCTGCAGGCACAGGGACACTAAACTTGTTCCCTAGCAAAGCCAAGTACTATAAATACCTCCTACTAAAGATTTTGCACTTAGATAAACATACAAATGAAATGCTTATACTAGGAGTGGATTTACAAATATTCTTGGATAATAATTTGATTTTTTTAGCATCAAGGACGTTATGTAATGTAAATGTAGGTCTAAAGGTACTTGATTCCGGACTACAAAAGAATCACAGATATGGATAGGAAGTTTTGCAGTAGTGCAATAACACATAGGGAGGTTCGCACACAGTTGCAGATCTCAAAAGTCATAAATCTCTTGAAAGTGACTTACCTCGGAGTTTAATAAAATGTTTTCCTAGGAGCTGATGCCATTCTTGCCCAAAGTCTTCATGGAGTGCATGAGGTTTGAAGCACCACCTCCCACGGTGACGCAGGTCTCATCACTTTTATTCCAAAACTGAAAAGGTGTTTATAGTAGCTTGGTAATTTGTGTCCACTCTGTCTGGCAGCTATTGTCTTTGCTGAAAAACAAAGAGGATCTTGGACTCCGTTGCTGATGACGCACAGTGTCTGTTTATGAAAAACAGACAGATTACAAACACTGCCAGGTTGGTGCTGGGCATTTGATTCATCGAAACATAATTCTGCGGTCTCTTCAGAAATGTGGCTTTAGCAGTTTTTTCTGTGAAACTGTCAAAAATGAAAAATGTTCCATAAAGTTAAAACATGGCACTTCCCCAAAATTTGCTGCAATTCCATTAGGTCATGCAGGGTTATCCCATTTCCCCTTGTATATATCTGCTTTCTACTCGACACTCTGTAATATTTGTTTGTGAAAACAAGAAAAAAACAAAAAAACAAATTGCTATTAGCCACAAAGTTGAGGGTACTGCTTTAGTTTTAAAAAGTGCTTTTTAAATCCAAGTTGCAGTTGAACACATGATACAGACAAATGTGAATTCATGTCTGTTTCTGTACATGTCACATTCCAGTAAAATCTGTGGTTATTTACCTGGTCACTAAGATAACTAAAGAAGATTATATGAGGCTCACACTGAACTTTACCCCTATTATTGAAAAAAGCAGAAAGAAATCAGTTTCCAGTTACAAAGAGGTCTGTCCCTGAAAGGCAGAACTCTGCTTTTGAAAACTCAAGGTATGTCCACCCTCACCTGTGCTGCTCTTGGACTTCATGCTGAGAACTCGACATGGAAGGTGACCGGTTGCTCTTTAAATTCATATGGAAGATCAAAATGCACTACGTCAGAAAATTTGAGCTTATGCACCTTCTGAATTTGGTGTTCTCAGCTTCCTTAACTTCATCTCCGTGAACAATTGGATTCTGCCATTTCTCTCCAGTCCTCATTGTATTTTGAAGTTTAGTCCACTCTTCATCTTCTCAAAATTAGGTGTTGTAGCTTTTTATGTAGCTATAATATCTTCAGAAATTCCCTCTGGTGTATGTAATCTTTATAAGTAAGTGCTATTGATGTGCTTTCTGATCTTCAGACACAATTTTTCTCTTCATAGGGACTTTACCTGAGATAATGATGGCACACGGGAATGGCTCTTGCTGGTTACTGAGTATGTACAGCAGAATATGCAAATAACACGACAAACAATTCTGGTGAGTATAAATATTAACTAGTACTATGTGCAGTGAGAGCTGTAGCAATGTTCATCAGTCAGTTAAATGCTGACACTTTTGGTCTCACGATGATAGTTATGACTTTAAGGAGATTTCTAAGTCACCCTTGTCTTTGCTTGAGTTATGTGTACGAAGGAAGGTGGGATGAGGGTCCTAGAGGATTATGGTGGAGGGTTTTCTGGTCTATTGGCTCAGAAAGATGGAATGTCCTCTGCACCTGTCTTCCTGTGGACCCCTCACCCCTGAAATCCTTTGACCTTGAACCTACACTGTTCTGGACAGGGCTGCTTCTCACCACTGTGTTCAGACACTTCCGTTGTTCCGCGCGGAAGATTACATTTTCCTTTATTGTGCGATTTGAGACATTTTTGAAGGTGTACAAATGACATAGTGAAGCTGTCCCTACTGTCAAATAAAAGTACTTTTGCAAGACACTTCTGCTCAAAGTGAGTGAGACGTTATGTAATTACAGCATTTACATCAGAAACTTTGAGATTTGTGAACTACTTGCATTTAAGTCACTTCCAAAGACAAATTCAATGACTCAGTTTGGTTAAGCTGAAATTGTAGTGGTCAATTTAGCTGCCATGCCAGGTTGTTACCATGCAATCTTGGGCGATGCCAGTAAAAGCTCAGCATGAACTCGTACAGCACAGATCTACTGGATTTTATTGACTTTAGCTATTTACTTGCATCTTGAACCGTAGGCTAAGTGTGGCCACTCATGTCCTGCCAGGGCAGTGGTGTCTAAAGGAGCTCCCAGTGTTCCAGCACTCGCTCCCATTGAAGTCATGATTTGAGCAGACAATAACATCACCTGGCTTTTGCAGGTGTGAGCAATTTACTGACTGGGCTGCTTTCCAGTCGGCAGCGAGTTCCACTCACGGGGACCAAGCGACTGTTACAGTCTCTCCAAAATGACTTTTAATGAATAGCCTCAGTGTTGGACTGTGTTTGTGCCGCGCTGTATTGTGTCACTTCCTCAGCCCCATAATGAAGCCTGGTGTGAGGTGACAGAGACATGGTCATGCTCTCTCCCAGCCTGCCGGCAGCGGGGCCAACGCCAAGGGCCGGCTGCTGGTTAATGAGTTACCAGGGCTGTGCGGGACTCGTGTTGTAACCTGGCAGGAAATGGATCCATCGACGCAGCTGCTGTCCACCACCATGTGCTGAGTGGGGTTTGGTGAACAAGTGCTGACAACCAGTTACGACTGGCAATCTACCGCAGCACAAAGGCAGTGAATAATGGACGTCAAACAGTCACCTCTGTGACATTCTCACAGTTATTCAGTTTTCCTTTGCGATCAGCTGTTCCTACCTGCATATAACTGCACGCCAGCCAATGAAACGTGGTTACCTGGCTTACAGGCTTCAAAAGATCAGGGATGACACGCAGTGTGTCACCTATGTCTGTGAGCACATTCAGGTGTCTTGCTTAGACTCATTACAATTTATAATGTATGATGATTTCTTTTTTTTGTTCTTTGTTTCCCAGGTTGTACACTAACATTGTGGGGTGTTTACTGACAGCTGTGAATATGGTGATGGAAGTGATGCAGCATTTGCAGCAACAACACCAGGTTTACAGAGGTTGCAGTATATACACTTTGCCTGTTTTATAAAGGTTAAGTTTGCACGTGCTTATTAGGATTATAGTTTGTAAGGCTCTGCAAACAAAAGGTCAGCTGCCTTCTAACATCAGTTAGATCAAGTACAGTTCTGGTCAACATTATTGGCACCCTTGCATTTTGGGTATGTCATGTACAGTATCTTCAGAAATATTTGGAAATTTACCCATTTGATCGTAGGAATACTTTAATAGGATGTCCAAAGTTATAGAACAAAAAGATGTCTGTTCAACTTTCAAGTAGCTTTTTCACAGAAGAAAAATAAAATATGACCTGGAAAATACTAAAGGTACTCTTCCATAATACTTGCTTGCACAAATCTTGGCAATTGTAACAGCCTCCACACATTTCTTGTAGCATCTATCAGGTTCATGTGCCTTTCTGCTGGAAGTTTCTTCCACTCTTCAACTGCAGTTAGAATTAACTTTACCAATAGCAAGTTTCAGCTCCTTCCAATGACTTTCAGTCAGACTGAGATCGAGACTACTGCTGACCAGTTCAACACCCTCCATTTTTTACCAGTCTTTTATGCTTCTAGATCTGTGCTTTGGGTTGTTGTCCTGCTGAAGGACCCACAATCTTTCACCTATGCCCGGTTTTCTGACACTGGGCAGCACATTTTTCTCTAAAATGTCTTGGTAATCAGTTAACTGTCAATAAGATTTTCTTTTCCTTATAAGCATCATTTAGTCATCTATAAACAAATTGCTGATCTGTGTTGCCAAGGAACTCTGCTTTCATCAGTTCAGAGAACATTTTTCCAGAAGAAAGCTGGTTTCTCTCTTGGTTTTCTGGTTGGCCAAAGATCAATCATGTCTTTTCGCATTTGTCTTTCAACAGTGAGCTCCTCCTTAGCCTTTTCCCATAAAGCTCTTTTTAGTTTAGCGTGTGGAGCACTGTATGGGTTGAAGTCATCACTCCCGGTTGCCCCGGGTCAGTTTTAACCTCTTTGGATGTTTTATATGGTGTTTTTTCAATAATGCACACCAACCTTTGAAGATTTCTTTGATCAGCTTTCCTTTTCCCACCAGAGGTGCTGGCTTTTAGTGGAATTGAACACTGCAGAATTCTGTTGGAGTAAAGTTCATCTGGCACCTTGTAGTGGCTACCACAGGCAACACGAGCACCTCTGTTCAATGGCAGACCCCTCTTCAGTGCTGTTGATGGCCAGGATTTTATTTCAGTTTCATGGTACTCTGGACAGCCTCTTCCAGCCAAAGCATGCAGCTGGCCATTGTGGTGGTGGAGGGCATTCCATCTCTTGGTTCAAGTTAGGTTAGACCCCATTACTCTCTTTGCTTTTGTCAACAGTCCTAGAAGCTGATGGATGTTTGACTGCGGACTAACTCATTTTATTTGCACAGACACCCGGGGTCTCCAGAACATAGCAGTTAAACCGTAGATGCCCAGTACTCATTATGGCTACAGTTACTGCTTATTCACATTTAATTCACAACGTTTCTCTTTTGTTTAAACAACAATTATGACTTAAATAATGAATTAATTCATCGGCGCTCCCTCGAACACATTGAAGTATTTTGCGTTCAGCTTCAAAATTTGAGCTCTGCTGTTAGGTCTGGTATTTTGACTTGGTTGCTCCTTTGCCAGCTGAAGAAGAGGATGTGCATGTGAACATTTCAGGCCTCCAGAATAAGTAAAGAACAGCAAAGATTCTCCAGAAAGACCTACTGTGGTGTCCAATATAAGTACTGTTGAATTCTGCTTGATTCACTTCTGTATCTCATCTATGCTGTTTAATAATGTTGTCTTTAATGTGATTAGACACTAACCCCCACTTGTTCCGTTTGAGTTTCTTTGAACCACAAGCACAGACTATTGACCCCCACCACTCAGTCCAGATGAGCCCAGTGGGGCGAGCAGCAATCCATATTTCCGGGAACTGAGGACCCGCTGTCATGATGACGTGATCAGCTCACCTGCACCTCAACATCACTTGATTCAATTTTACTGTCCTACGCTGTGTTGTCCTTAGCCCAGGAGGGGGGGCAGCTGCCGGGATTCGGACCCTCAGAGGTTTATTTTTCTCCCTTTCCTCCTGGAGTTTTTTGTTTTCCTCTCCTCAGTTGCTGACAGGTTTACTGTTTTGCACTTACGCCCTATATAGTCACTCTCATTAACATTTAAACTTTATCTATAGCTCCACTGTACACTTTTTTTCTGTTCCCTCATCCTAATCTGCTGTTCAGCACTCTGAGTCGCTGTGTGAGAATAAGTGCTCCGTAAAAAATAAATTGAATTCAATTCAACTGAATTTTGCTGTGTACAGAGTAATGGTATTCATTGTGCACATTACGGGGTGTAAGAAAACAGACAGGGAGAGAAAGGAGAGTAATGGTGGTTGGGGTTTGGTGGATGTAAAATTGTTCTGATTTTAAGAACCTACTCAGTGTCTTATTTGTACTGCAGACACTACACCCGTGACTACTTGTGCCAGTGTTTACCTAACCACATTCATTATTAGAAGGTGAGGTACAGAAAGGTGATTGGAGGACATCATTTACACTCCTGTGGACTAGTTTGCTATTGAAAGCCGATTTACACGTGTCCTTCCCACTGCAAAATGCAAGTCTGCGTTTTTCTGAATCTCATTAATTCGACCTTAAATGATCCTCCTTCATTCATAGTCACCTAAACATCTCTTTCCATCCAGACATGTTCAGTTTTATTTCCAAGTATACATTTTTCCAAACGCTATTGGTACATTTTCCAGCAAGATCAGACTGAAAAATCCTTTACTGCAGCTAACCTGCAATAACTGCTGTACAGTGATAGAAAATAATAGATATTTATCATCCATCCATCCATCCATCCATCCATCCATCCATCATCACTTAACAGAAAATAATAGGTCTAATGACCTATATTTTGTGTAGTAAATGTCTCATTTATTGAGACTGAAAAAAGCTTTATTGAACTCTTTTGCTTAACTGATCAATGAGGAATTTCTGACATTCACGTAATTATTTGAAATAATGCTTTAATATCACTTTTAAGTGTTAACTGGCAGCAATTAGTTAGCCACATTGTTTCAGGGGAAAACTGCAGGAAGGGTTTTGTTCTTTTTTTTCTCGAAAATTAACCACGTACTGTTTGCGTTAAATACTGTGTTCTACAGCATCAGAATACGTAATATATGGAAGTGAGTCAGACAGAGAGAAGCACCCTTTCGAAACAATGATGGTTTTTTAATTTTTTTAATTCACCTTTTTATAAATTGAAATTTGGATCAACACTCGCACAACCTTTACCAAAATGGGACAAGACAGAATGTAATTTCATGAGAAATTAAGCTGGATCAAAGGCTATGACTATCTGGAAAATTGAAACAGGAAAAAACCATTTGAAACAAATGTTCTATGACAGAATTAATTCTTTCATTCTTCTTTGCACGGCATAAGCACAACAAAATCAGCGCCTATAATTCTGGGGAGGTCAGTGTGGTATTGAAATACTCTAGACAAGAAGACCAGTGTCGATACCTGTTCTGTGGGTATTGATCCAAAGAAGAAGGCTGTAAGCTGTCGCTGGGGTTTTTTCTTATTATTCCCAGTATTGGTTGTTATGACTGGCTTTGGAAGAAGAACAAATGTTTCTAATCTGTGTGAGATTCACAGCTGTATTTTGAATGCCAAATTTATAACCAGTTTTTCAATGAGACAGGCCACTGAACTACGTTTATCGACACTCCTGTCAGTTTAATTTGTATGACACTAAATGCTGGATGCAAATAAGCCCGCGGCATTTTCTCTTGTTATGGAAGATGATGAATTTAATCCATTTCCAGTAATTTACCACATTTTTTTCTAAGTAGCATCGGTTACATACGAGCCTTGTTATGGTCCTCAAAGTCGCATAGAGGTGGACCCTCTGGAAAAGTGCAGGTGTGTGGGACTGGAAATAGATGCATATTATATGCAGATTCCGACACTGGAGACTGGAGTTCTTTAAAGTGTCCGATTGTTTAGTTGTCAACTGGAAGTGTGAGGCATTTGCTGTTGTGTCACGATACAAAGTGTCACGGGATGCTGTTTATGAACGGTCAACGACGTATTGTACATTTGACAATGGAAAAAGGAGAATTTTGTTGTATATTATCAGGCTGAATAAATCATTGTTAAATGCCACCTCCCAGTATTTACATCCATCATTCCAGGCCATCCTGGATTTGATAGAGACCTTTCACAATGAAAGGCCTGCATATAAGGGATGAATCCAGTCATGATGTACTATCTATTGAGACTTCTCCTAGGGTAGAGCTGATAGTTTAATGTGCCCTTTAAAACTTAGTGCTTGACTAATTGCAAACCCATTATTTAGTCCAGTTACAAAAGTGTGCAAGTATTCAGACTCATCTTTCATCATTATTTTGCTTTCCATTGGTCTCCTTAAAATTTATTTCCCTCACAGTACAGGTGAAACCCATTTTACCAACTCAGTTCTTTTCTGTGCAAATCAAAATGGCATATATGGGGATGCTACAGTGTTTTACATGATTTTAAAAGGAAAAATAAAGCGTTCCCAGCCCGTCTGTAGCCTACACCCCTTAACCAACTTTTCAAAATATGACTAAAGCACTGTAAAATACTTTTTAGCATGTGCAGCACTGCATTGCTCCTTGTGACACATATACACACACACAAGGAATCATGACATTTTATTTATGACATTAAAATGGAGAAACTCCATAAAAGTATAGAAACAAAGCACAGATGACACATGAAATTATAAAGATACGTTCCTTACAGGCAGCCCTTCTCCACAATATTATATCACAATGCATTATGGTACAGCGACAAGCTACTCAAGCAGCACAGGACTGTGCAATTTCTTCATCTCTAACAGACTGTCACTGTGTGATGGTTCTGCGTTACAGCTGGGCATCTGTTGTGCCAACCAGAAGCCGATATTAAAGTTTAGCTGAGTTAGAGCGAGGTTGTGTATATGGGTGGTGCATATATTGGAGTGTATTTGTATTAGCAAGCTGGTCCTCCAGGACTTTGGACAGTGACTTTAGATTATGTCCACTTCTCTCTCTGTCTGCAGTAAGCCTTCTTCATCCACAGCTCGAGATCTCCCTTGGAGGGATTTTGCATTTACCATAAATAAATAAATTTAACCACACTGAAGGTGTGTGGGGCGGTGCTCCCAAATGTTCCAGCAAGTCGAATGTGCCCCTTGATGTGTTGGTATGAATACATTTCTCAGGGTTAAACCAGCCATAAGTAGTTTGTTTCACCAGTCCCAGCAACAATACCACTCCAGAAAAATAAGACATACTGAATGATATGACATTAGAGTTGACCGCAAAAACATACACAGACATGGCAGACTTATCTCAACGTAAGGATCCTCACTAGTTGAGAAAAGTCTTCAGAAGCTTTCTTCTAAATGCATTATAAAGGTCTGTACCTGAGGACGGTAAGGCAATTAAAAGTGAAATGAATAACTCACACCACTCTTTTCATCACGTCCCTGCCTACATGAAAGACAGGTGTCTGTTATCTTCTTCCTGTAATTATATTCCCTCTTTGTAAATTTCCAGTAGTGTTTTTCTTCTTTCATTCAGACTTGAAGTGAAAGAAAAAGGTGTAAGCTGTGGGTGTCTGTTGCCTAGACAAATTCAGGTCCAATATTGTGCAAAAGGCATTTCAGTCTGGATTTTTAAAAATAGTTGTCACCATCAGTGATGTCTTCCAAGTTTCTGAGGGGTTTAAAAAATATATATATAGTCCAAATTATTATGTAATTACAATTTTGTTTGCTTTACTTCTTTACGCTTTTGAAAACTGTCAAGTAACTCCTATTAATATTAAGTAACTCATAATTATTTCTGCACTTTTTCACAGCTATGTATTGTTTGGTTTCACATGTGTCTTTTACCAGGGATACAAATAAAAAGTGTGTTGGATTTAGCAGCGTATTTCTGCTTTGTACGGGTTTTTTCCTGTATGCATAACCAGAGTACTTTGTGTATACTGTATTTAAAAATGTACAGTACTGTGTAAAAGTCTTAGGCACCTGTGGGAAAATGCTATAAAGTGAGGATGGTTCCAAAAATAATGCCATGAATACTTATTAATCAGTAAACCTTCTAAAAAGTGCAGTAGACAAAAAACCCTCAATCAGATCAATATTTGGTGGGACCACCCTTTGCCTTTAAAACAGCATCAGTTCTCTTATGCAAACTTGCATGCAGTTTAAGGTAGAGGCTGGTAGGTTCTTCCAAACATTTTGAGGAACTGGCCACAGTTCTTCTGCACACTTTGACTGTCTCTGCATGTCCTCCCAGACTGACTCGATCATGTTGAGATCAGGGTTCTGTGGAGACCAGACCGTCTGTTGCAGGATTCCTTCTCTTTGCTGAAGATAGTTGTGTATGACTGAGATTGGGTGTTTGAGATCATTCTCAGGCTGCAGAATGAATTTGGGACCAGTCAGAAACCTCCCTGATGGTAGATAAGAATCTACCTGTACTTCTCAACACACATTGAACTTGCATGCCTAAGACTTTTGCACAGTGCTGTATGTTGCAGTATATTTGTAAAATGTGGTATATAATTACCATATTATTGGGTTGTGGGTGGAAGCTTGTGTGTGCAGTTTCATTGGACTCTACCCTTAGTCTACCTCTACTAGAGAAACCGGAACAGGTGCTTTACAGAATTGAAGGAAAGGGTGTGAAACCTTTATCTGTTGTGCTGTTTTCCTCACCCTAAATGGATGTTTACTAACTGTGTGTAAAAGAGTTTTTTTTTTACTGATTCCTTAACTATTACTTTTCCAGGGGGTTTGCAGCAATGTTTTTGTACGTATGGATTCTGGAGCACTTTCTGTGTGTTGTTGTTTTCACTGTGGCATTTATTTGGATTTGTGATGAAGAATAAAACGGGAGATCAGTGGACTTTCTGTGGTCAGAAACTACACAGTTCTGTTTTCAGCTAAAGATCAAAATCCCAGTGAGTACATAGTTCTTTGGTTAGATTATACTTATAAAAAAATACATATAAATTAGAACACTGACGCATAAATCAGTTGTTATTTTTTATTAATACAGTTTTTTTCCTTTAAATACAAGTTTTAAAATATTAAAATTCAGTTTCTGGATATTTTCAAGTATGGCCACTTACAAAGTTCAGTTTGAATGTATTGTTTAGCAGATTTACATAACGAATTTTATGCTAGCATTTGCCACATTAACAAACAGAAATAAGCTTTGTGATCTAACGTTGTGCTTCATCTGACTTTGTCCCCAATATACAGTAATTTAATCGCATCAAAATAAAAATGCTGTACAATGAATAAAAAGCGAATGAGTAGAAAATAACTCTAAAACAAGCGCGGGGTTTCGAAGATGAAACCACTTTGACTGAAACTCTTACAGAACGACCGTGCGGTCGCTGCAAACACGAGGCGATGTATGTTAATAAATTAAAACGGAGAAACTCCAAAGTGAGAAGAGCAAATAGTTTGTCGTTATACGGTAAGAAATAGGAATGTGTTTCGGGTCGTGGACGCATCTGACTTAACTCTGTTGCGTGTTTTTATTCGTCGCGAGGCGTGAAACGACAGGCAGTCCGCGTGCGGCGACCGCCGCCAGGACCGGCCGCCCTCGCGCGCCTCAGGCTCTCGCGCACCTCTGGGAGTCGAGGGTGAGCAGCACTTCCGCTTTGCACTGGAGCGCGCTGGAGCCGTCCTGCGCCGCCACGCAGCTCTCCAGGTTCGGGGAAACATCCTTCACACATATAGCCTGAAAAAAGAACAAACAAGTTTAACCAAATAAAACCATAGTTAGCAAATAATGTTCAGCTTTAATGGAAACTGTAGCAGAGTTCGCCCTGGTGCTGAACGGACAGCAACTGGACGGCTCCGCTTTGATCTGTTGAGGCAAAGCTAAACCGCTCAGACATTATCAAATAAGGTTTTTCTCCTACATTTAGCTGTTTCACAGCTAAAATTATGCCACCCAAAACGTTTTCTCACAGTTTTCGAGAAAACTTTCCAAAAAACTCGTTCACCCCCATTTGCACGCAGAGCAGGTAGCGCGGTGGTTCGAGTCGCCGTGCTGTAACGCCGAGGTGCCGCTACACCTGAGCAAGGTGCGAACCCTCACCTTCCCTACCCCGCTGTAAAACTGGGGGAAAGTGGACCATTTAACGCTGTAAGTCACCTTGAAGAAAAAATCCAGCTTCTTAAAAGTTAATCTGCTCTTAACGTCTGTTGAGCAGCTGAACAGAATGGCACCTTTAATAGCCAAATTCAGGCAGGCGAAGTGTTGTTAGCTACGAAAAAGGAGGCGACTTACTACATTTTTCAGGATATAGTTCTGCTGACTTTCCGATTCTGGATTCGGATCGGCCTCGTCGCCTTCCAGCTCGGACTCCAGCTCGGACCTCCGGATGTAAGGAGACCTCCGGATACCGGACAACAAGCCGGACGCTCTGCCCACGGAGTAGTAGCTCGGGCCCGTGGCTTGCTTGTACCACGCGTCGGTGGGACACCACGAGACGAGCGTGGAGATGGCTACCAGGACCAGGGTGAATCTGAAGGCGCTCTCCATGGCCGACGCAGCTGATCGGTGTAAGTGCCTGCCGGTCTTCCCCACATGTCCCGTTTATATAGGACATCGTGCTCGCAGCTGCGGTCGCCGAGCTTATCAGAAGCGGTGACTCATGTTTCCACCGAGAAAACGGCCAATGTGAATCGATGGCCGGGGGCGCCGTGGGAGTGGCGGGGGGGGGGGGGGGGGGGCCNGGGGGGGGGGGGGGGGGGGGGGGGGGGGGGGGGGGGGGGGGGGGGGGGGGGGGGGGGGGGGGGGGGGGGGGGGGGGGGGGGGGGGGTCCAGGTGTGAGGGCTGCGAACACGACAGTTTATATTTTATATGGCTCGTTTACTATACTGCTTCTGCTTTCCGATCATGCAATGAGCAGAAATCGCGGTGTCACAATAACTTAAGAAAATCTAATACATTAAAAGTTGGGCGAAATATTGGATTTTAACGAGAACCCCTTACCGACAGGTCAGCCGTATGGCTGAGTGAAAACAGGAGACTAGGAGAGGGTCACAATGGCTTTCTTGTGTTTATCGTCGTATCTTTATGATGACTTTTCAGTTTTCCCGAGTTTAATTTGCGACCTTTTTGGCTGAATTGCAGTGATTGATTTCTGGTAAATAACAGCTTTTAGTCAACAAATTACTGCAATAGGCAATTTCCTGCCCGCTTTTCTTGTATTGGGTTTTGTTGTACCTTCCAGCAAAAATCCAGCCTCGGTAGAAGTACATTATGGGCTATCAACAAATGAAGAGTTTATTTCTGAATGAAGAGCATAGTTCTACATAGTTTTATTTAAAGATAAGTTGTAAGTTCAGTGGTTTCTATGGAAACAAACGTTTCACATGCCTGCAACACCTTGCCTTCTTAACCATACCACTATCTCTTGTATGTAGTATAATAATAATAATAATAATAATAATAATAATAATAATATACTCTTTGACAAGTATTGTTATTCTTTATTTAGGTGACGTCTTAGTCTACGGTGCCTGAATTATTAAAATTTAAAAAATCTAATTGATCTTTTGAGAGGAGGGGCTAATAATTACAGCCATTGCTTGTTGGCATGGACAGATGTTGAGTTTAAATTTTTTCGGTCAAACATGAAGGGGCATTTTATTACTACCTGTCGATTTTTGTAAGGCAGTGCTTCTATCCCCTCAGGTATGACTGCGAACAGCAGCGTTACTCATATAAAAGATGACTTGTCTATGGATGACTTTTCCCTGCATTAGGAGGTCCTTAAAAGTTCATGCAGCAAGCTAGTTATCAATCTGTGAATCCAGCTCTATCCCGAAACACAGAATTTCTCACTTGAAAGGAACATTATTATTTCTTCAAGAGCTATATTCATGCAGGTGGCCTGTAGAAACAGAATAATCTCACATTTTAAGCAAGTTTGCAGCATGGTGGCATAGAGTGCAGCACTAGCTCCTCACTCTTCCTGAGTTGTGCTATCAGGTTTAGGCTAGAATCTGAATCAGCCCATATGCACTGTGCACGTTGTCTCCCTGTTCACAAAGGTTTTTTTCTGGGTGCTCCTGTTTCCACCCACAGTTGAAACATGTTTTTGAGGAGAAACGGTGACTCTAAAATTGTTTGTATACAGTACTGTGCAAAAGTCTTATGCATGCAACTTCAGTGTCTGTTGAGAAGTACAGGTAGATTCTTCTGATCTACCATCAGGGAGGTTTCTGACTGGTCCCAAATTCATTCTGGAGCCTGAGAATGACCTCAAACACCCAATCTCAGTCATACACAACTATCTTCAGCAAAAAGAAGGAATCCTGCAACAGATGGTATGGTCCCCACAGAGCCCTGATCTCAACATGATCGAGTCAGTCTGGGAGGACATGCAGAGACACTCAAAGTGTGCAGAAGAACTGTGGCCAGTTCCTCAAAATGTTTGAAAGAACCTACCAGCCTCTACCTTAAACTGCATGCAAGTTTGCATAAGAGAACTGATGCTGTTTTAAAGGCAAAGGGTGGTCCCACCAAATATTGATCTGATTGAGGGTTTTTTGTCTACTGCACTTTTTAGAAGGTTTATTGATTAATAAGTATTCATGGCATTATTTTTGGAACCATCCTCGCTTTATAGCATTTTTCCCCACAGGTGCCTAAGACTTTTGCACAGTACTGTATATGTGTTTATTACATTGTTCTGGTGTACAGTTGGATGAACGATGAATAAATGTCAGGCGTTTAGTGTAATATGACTAGCATTGTAAGCTGCCAGGTAAATACTGCACATCAAACATTGTATGTGTCTCCGGACAAAAGCGTCCGCTAAATAAATAAATGGCTTTTTAAGTTTTTTACAGTCCTTGCTGTGACTTATGAGCAATGACTTCAAATGGATTCATTTGTATAGATGACTAATAGACTTCGAATGGTAGGGTAGGCCTGTACTTTAAAGATTACAGCTCATTATGTATATTCTTAATTGCGAACGTACATGGATGAGAAAACTTGTGCAAGACTGATGACAATGTAGTGATGGAAACAATTTATTGACTATTTTTTAATCCATCAGTGTTACATTCTGTATACATTTTGACAGATAGATGTATTATGGATTTTAAACTGAAGTATAACATACAAATATTTTACACACTGGTTTACTTTTTTGAAATACTAGGGCCAAGTCTGCAGCAAGTCTACAGTATTGCGTATCATATTGGATAATAAACGTTTCCCTTAGGTTTGTCCTGCATAACCTGCACAGAAGCGCACAACCTGGAAATGGCTGTCCTGAAGCGCCACCGTGTGGTTACGGCACAGTATAGCACAACGCGTGGAGGAAGGCCGGTGCTCTTGACAGCGTTGGAAGGGTTAGTGCCTTGCTTAATGGCACTACCGCAGGGACGTGGGTTTGAACCTACAAGGTAAAAATCCTAACCACTACAGCGCATACTGACCACTCAGTTCTCTGTGTCAGTTACTACTAAGTGGGTGATGGGTCTGATAATGTGTAACAGCAGCAAGAAGACTGATTATGTTTTTTTTTTTGGGAAAGGTAACAGTGCTGTGAAAAAGTGGTTTAATGTTCTCTTTTTGCTGTTTTTATATATACATGAAATTGCAGGTTTCTCTTTGGCCTGATCACTCGAAAGTAGAACTTTTTGGATAACGCAGGCCCTGATATCTACTGTAAAATTTAAATACAACATTTCAGAGTAAGAACCTTCAGCAAACAATGGTCTCAGTGTGATAGTCTGGAGTTGTTTTGCTGCCAGATGACATCGATGGCATGCTTTGATCGAAGGGACCATGTTCTCGGGAAATTTTTTTATCAGGTCTTTCAGCAAGACTATGACCCCCCCACACATAAAAACTAATCTTGAGAGATTAAATTATGGAAAGGCTATTCAAAGTCCTGAACTGAATCAGTTGAGGTCTTGTGACAAGAACTGTTTGTGCTAGAAAACTGGAAAGTGTTGAGGAGCTTCAGCATTTTTGCAGAGAAGAGGGAGCTAAAATTCCTGCACAGCAATGTAAGACTCTAGTCAACAGCGACTGCTAATGTGTAGCTGCAGACATTGCAGTTAAAGACACAACCCGTTACTGAATGTAAATGGGCAATTACTATTTCACAACTTTGAGTGCACATTATGTTCCACTTCAACTAAATAACATAAAATGATACAAGTATCATTTGTTCCCTCTTGGGCTTCATTCACTTAGTACTAGAACTGACAAAATGATCCGAGCAAAAAATCAAGGTCAAAAAGGTGCTAAAATGAAGAAAATTGGAAAGGGGAGGGCAAATACTTTTTCACATCACTGAACAGTAGGATGGGCCTCCTGTGTATATACTGTAGCCATGTTCTTCTGCGGGAGTAACAGAGGCATCAGCAGAAGGAGGACCTTTGCACTTATTTCAACAGAGCAACAGCCTTCAGGTTGACCTGTGTTACAAGTAATAAGCAAGTAATGGGCCTTTTTAAATAGTGAGACTAGAACACAGTGCAAGTTGACACCTTATGCGCTCAAAGGGTCAGCTGTGGGTTTCATGACACCTTTGTGTGGGATCAAATTAAATGAAAGGTTGTAAAATTAACGTCAACAGTGACGCAGTTGCGCACGTTGGGTGTGGCTCATTGTGGGTTCAGATCCGGAGGGACCTCTGGTGTCGCCGTGGCAGGTGGGTGTTTACCTGCGGTTGCTTGCTAAGGACTGTAGGCTAGAAATTGGGTGGGAGATGGAGGGGGTCCATAGAAATGGGGAACAGAGGAAAAGACGCCACTGTACTACCACCTACTAGGAAAGAATGAACGTCTTCAAAACGCTAGCTGACTGTCACTGAATTACAGTAAAGCGAGAACGTGAAAAATGAAATCTGCGTGACGGCATTCCAAGTGACTGTGAAAGGAGAGCCACGTCAGCCGCCATCTGACAAATGTGGCAGAGCCGGTGTGTCCGGAACGCGGCACAAAGCAGCGCTTCCGCAACGGAGCTCCGCGCTGAGCTACGAGGAAGGGGGAGTCGCGGTCACGTGACCATCTCCCCGCGGACGACAGCGATGTGACCGGCTCCGTCTCACACGCATCGTGGCTCACCGAGCCTTCCTCTCTCAACCGATTTACTTATATTTATTTAATAGTTTATTTATTTATTGGAGAATTGAACGTGTTTAGCACATCGCGTTAAGAGATGGTGATGGGATGCTTTTACGAGATGTTTGACCTCGTTGGATTGTAGTATACGGTTAACTTCCTTTTTATTTCATTTGTTAAAAAAAAAAAACAAAAACAAAAAGTAAGTGATTGTTGTATTTCTGAAAACGTGAGTCATGTTTTCGATTGAAATTGTGTGTAAAATAATTTCAGGACCATAGCCTCTTTTTAATTGTTGTTTGTTGACAGCAGGTGTTTTTATATGTGTAACGACTGGGGAAACTTTATTTAAGTGCTGATTTACCTAAGTTACTTTACTTGAGTGCTGATAACTTGTTTTTTGGTTCTGCTTAATGCAGTCGTGGCGGGAGATCTTTTCAAGTCATACTTGAACTTGTGCGCGTGCTGTCGATGAATGCATTGTACGTTGTGGGCAAGATGCGCCTTAAGACGTAAACTTTCTACAAGAAATTGTCTGATAACTTAACTGTCTTTGGCAGAGAGAAGAGAACGGGATTTACCCTTGAAGAACCTGGAGCTTGTTAAATATTTATTAAAAATGTTAATTTCCGGATCTGTACTAGAGGCGTGACACATGTCGACACACGTGGATGTGTGACGTTGCGGACAAACAGAGGTGTGTTACTTAACACCCGCCCATACATTATAAACGCGGACGTTTCATATGGACTGTGTCTTATATTTGCTTATCGTATGAAATAGCATTTAATTTATTGTGATTTTCTGAAAATTTGCATTGTACATTTGTTTTATGTTTTTCCTGGGTTAAACAGAAGAATCCAGTTCTGCAACACAGGGTGTGTAAGCTCCTGGCTGTACATTGATGAGGAGTATGGAACAAGTGTTAGACATGCCAACATCCAGCAGCAAAGGGATGTGTGTGTGGAACAGGGTGGGATCCTGGTCCCCCCAGTTGTCTCTGAAGGCCTGGCTACCCATCATGGGGTGGCTCCCCAGGTACCGGCTCAGCTGGCTGCAGATGGACCTGATTGCGGGCATCACTGTGGGGCTGACCACTGTGCCCCAGTCTCTGGCTTACGCTGAGGTGGTTGGTCTGCCTCCCCAGGTGAGCATCATTGTTTCCTTCCATTTCTCCACACTGCTTCCCACAATGAGAGCTGTATGATGATGGTGATAATGAAAGCATACAAATATGTAGGCGAAAGGCATGTGAAAAAATGCTGATGGATCACTGTAAAACGTTTTGAATACTGTGCTCTTAATAAGCTATCAGCTATTACTAAGTGGGCAGCATGGTGGCTCAGCTGGGAGATGGAAACAGGTTTAAATCCAGCTCAGTTTGTCTGGTGTTTGCATGTTCTCTCCACATTCTTTTGGGTTTCCTGTGGGTGCGCTGGTTTCCTCCCGTAATTGCAGCACATCTGAGTGTGCTGTACTTAGCGCAGCACCCTGTTCTTCTTCGATAGGCTTTGGACCAGTGTGACCCTGCCTTTGAACAAGCACTTATTGAAAGCAAGTTAGTTATGTCAGTAATGCTGGCAAAAGTTTTTGCTTTGCGATTAAGGACAGTCTAGAAATTTCAGTCCAGAATGATCCATGCCATGGCCATGGTACTCACCATAATTTGGTCCAGTAAAAATATTCTGCTGTATAAAAAATGTAGAGTTGTATAAGTGGACAGTATTTCCTTAAACATTTCAGATTTTAAAAAAAAGTAGTTTTCTTCAACACTCACTTTCATTGACAGCTTGTCCTTTTCAGGGTTATGGGGTCCAGATGCAGTCTCTAGGCTAGGAGGGGTACACTCTGGACATGCCGCCATTCCATCACAGTTCTCTGTGACACAAAAAAGAAAAAAAAAACATTGTTGTCCCTATATGAATGTAAAATGTGACTGTTGACCACAAGGGGTATTTTTTTTTGGCTATTTAGGAATCTGCTGTTGTACTATAAAATTCAGGACTTGTTTCATTCAGTACCTTTCCAATCCACTTTTGACTTTCTAAAAAATAATTGTTGCAGTATTATGTTTCGTCCCACTTATTGCTATTTTCTCCAACCTGCCTTCCATTCACCAGTATGGATTATATTCCGCTTTCATGGGTGGATTCATCTACTGCATCTTTGGAACCTCGAAGGATGTTGTGCTGGGCCCAACGGCCATTATGTCTCTCCTGTGTGCCCCTCATGTGGGCCACCATCCAGGCCATGCTGTGCTGCTGACCTTCCTGTGTGGGGTCATCCAGGTCATCACATCATTGCTTAGACTTGGTAAGAAAGGAGGACTCATTGTAAGCAAAGCACAATGCTTTGAGGTGCCCAGGTGGTTCAGAGTTTGAATCCTGGTTTAGTGACTGTTCCTTTGGTATTGATGAATGAACTTCAGCTAAATGATTTCAATGTTGGTAGGTAAATGCTCATTAAAAAGCTGTATGTGTTGTAGAGCACTGCTAAGATCATTTAAAATATATATATTTTTTTTACATTGCAGTACAAATGTTACATTAAGTGGTGTAGGAGGGGTACAGGAGAGAACATTGCAGACCACAAACCAAGTAATTTGAAAGCATTCAGAAATAAAATGCAACCGTAATGCTGTTAGTCCATTTTGTACATATAAAACTTTTTGTTGATTAAATTGGTACCTGTATGGGAAGGGTGCGAACACCGTTGTGTTCGATGACATGATCATTCCTTGGAATTTAACACTATATACCTCTAGTTAAGCAGAACTGTTTCGTGTCAAAATGAGAAGATTGGTACCACTTGTTAAGGAGGTAGGTTTTGTAACCCATGATGTCTCTCTTGATGCCTCCATGTGTTCTGCAGGATTTTTGTTGGACCACATATCAGACCCTGTGATCAAAGGTTTTACCTGTGCAGCTGCTGTCACTATTGGATTTGGGCAGATGAAGGTGAGGAAAAAAAAACAGCTGGACAGTTTGATGGAACACGGTGTATTGATTTTAGCTCTTTTGTTGGAGCAGATAATACCTGTGGGATTATGGCTGCCACCCATAGCTATAATCCTAGAGCTAATGGTCTGGATTTTGCCCAAGAGTTCTGTCCTCTGTTGATGAGACTGTCATTTTTCATGAAGAAATTGAATGTTTGCTTTTTCTCATTGTGGTCTTTAGAATATACTTGGTATTGGAGAAGTCCCTCAACAGTTCCTAATGCAGGTCTACTATACCTTACTGAAGGTCCCTGAGGCCAGGTGAGCCCCCCTTCTCTTGAATGGTGGACTGGGATGGTGATCATGTTTGCTTCCCTCACCATTTACCCTGTTGTGTTTGTAGGCTAGGTGATGTTGTCATGGGCCTGCTTTGCCTCTGCACATTAGTGATTCTTAGTGGAAGGAAGATCCCTGCAGGTTCTGAGGATCACCCCACGAGCAGTAGATGGATTCAGTCTCTCATTTGGGGCCTTGTCACAGGTCAGCGGTCTACTTTAATAACTACGTTGTTTCATATTCTCCTGGAAACTTGTTCTTCTTCAAGCCATTTTTACCAGGGTCTCTCTAAAGCTACCTGGGCTACATTAGCAGTAGAGATTGTGTCTAAAAATTGGATGTTTCAAGCCCAAGTGTGTTAGCATAAGGATTGTAATCTGTGTAAAAGTTAAAAAGAACAAGAGTTTTTTTTCTATACAACTAATATGAACAGTATGTACCTCTGTACTGTGAAATCTTGTGAATATTATTATATATTGTGTTATGTTAATGGATACCATTATCTCTTGAGGGATATTAAAATTTAATCCCTTCATTTTAAATTAATTCCGTTGGAGCATATTTACTTGGCAACTTTATTGCATGTATTAACAGTGACCTTGTGAGAATTTCTGCTCAGAAAAGGGCCAGTTGCTGACTTCACTGTCTCTGTTTGCTCCCATTAGCCCGTTGCGTCCTGGTGGTAGTTGGTGCAACCTGTGTGGTGTATGTTTCCGAGGCCTGGGGCTATAAGCCCTTCACCATTACAGGCGAAACCTCTCAAGGCCTCCCGCCAGTCAAGCCGCCACCCTTCTCCGAAACAACATCCAATGGAACAGTAATTTCCTTCAGCCAAATTGCACAGGTATGCAGATATTCCAGTTTTTGGAGAATTAAGGTGTGCTATGTCACGACACATTACTGGCATTTGGTTCCTTAAATGTTTTATCGTGTGTTCATCTGAATACAATACATACGTGTGTGTGTGTGTGTGTGTGTGTGTGTGTGTGTGTGTGCGCGTGTGTGTGTGGGGTGTAGGTATGAAGACACATTCTTCTATGAATACATTTTAAAAACCTGTTCAGTCAGTAAAGTTAAAAAAAGGTCATATAAGAGTCTCCTAAACAGACATTGCATTCCAGGATTTCCATGGCTTTCATGCAAGCAAGATGTATAACGGAGTAGAAACAGTAATAATGACATAAATGAACATCATATAGTGAATAATATAATAAATAGTAATGAATAATTAAAAGTGCATGATGGTAGTATAATAGTAGATAATGAAATTGTAAAAAGTGCATCCCAACAATGGCAAGCTCAGTGATGGATCAAAACATTTTAGTCTTGAAACTGAGCTCTAAAGACACGAGGCTGCCAACCTAGAACAAAAATTATATTAGAAAATGGATGAAAATGCATTTTATAATTTAATTTATTCTGTTTGTCCAAGAGCTACCCTTTCTGGAGCTCATGGTGACTTTTGTTTTTCCCTCTTGGCAGAGTCTACAAGGGGGCCTGGTCATCATCCCGATCATGGGCTTGCTGGAAAGCATTGCTATAGCCAAGGCATATGGTGAGAATTTAAACAACCGAGTTGTTCCCATCACGCTGTTTTCCAGTGTACTAACTTCATAGATATATTGTGGCAAACATTGTTGATACGTCTGTGTTTGTTTCAAAAGAATATGATCATATTTAATGTGCTGTGTAATGACAGTTCTGACTAGTGTAAGGAGCAGTTCTGTGTAGTCGTAGTCGGGAGATGGAGACTGGAAATTGTCAAAATATTTTCCCAAGTAAAAATAATTATAAAATGTCTGGACAAAAAGTTTACAGATGTTGCACCTCGCTCTTTTGTTAGTAAACTGGGATTTTCCTGCAATGCTGTACAGTAATGTCCCACTTTCAGGGTGTGTTTCTAGAAGGAGCTAAAGAAAATGGAGGTAAATGGGGTCATTTTAACATTATATTTTGTGAGATAGTTGAATATGTAAATACAGATACAGTAGAACAATAATGAACTTTTAATGAACATCATCAGGATACACAAGTAATTGTTTCTCAATTGTATCTTTCAATAAAAAGATTGAAAGACAGGAGTTCTTCTCCTCCTCCTCCTTCTTAACTGGTTGGGATCCTCTGTGTGCTTTTTATTACAATAAAATGATGTTGGTTGCACTCAAGGGAAATGTGTGCGAGAGCCTGCACCTGCAAGTTGTGTTCAGCAAACTGTGGAACTGAGGGTGAGGGTGCAATGAAAAAGAGTGCAGAGAAGACACTGCCCCTGTGGGAGAGGGGCCAGACTGTGTGGCACAAACACTAGAGATGCAGCAATGAGGATGTCAATATTAAGAACAAAGAAGGGAGATGTGCATCGAGTGCTGAGCACCATAATGCTATAGCATGAGCAGTAAAACAAAATGGCGCTAACCTGGGCAACATTAAGCATGGTATTAATATATGAAAAATAACTGTCATAAAAATATACATTAACCAACACAACATTTCCTCTTTTCTTGCAGCTGGTCAGAATGACTACCGGATAGACACCAACCAGGAGATATTTGCAATTGGTATGTGAGAAATAATATGGTTGGCTCGGGCCACAAGACCAGACTATGTTAATGTACAACCCTTTTTGCATATTTGAGTTCCTGTGCTCTTGTTGCAGGGCTCACCAACATCCTGGGCTCCTTTGTCTCCTCCTATCCTGTCACAGGAAGCTTTGGCAGGTGGGACATGAAGGATCTTTTGGTTTAAACCCTAACTGATAAATAAGTCATGACCAGCACTGTTGATGCAGTACATAAACTACAGTTTGATATATTTAGTTCAAATTTGAATATGAAAATGTCTGTAGTTCTTTCTTCTTAACCCAATTTAATAGACTTCAATGTCAAGTGGCTGTCTGGATTAAGTGCCTTCAAAGGGGGGAAAAAATAGTTCCTACTCTTGACTGAAACAAGTTTTAGACTACAAATTCACTCCCTCACCAGACCTTTGGTTATCTAATGTAGTGTTTGTGCATACGGAGTCAATCCTGGGGGCAGTTTGAACTGATCATCTATGAATCACAAATTGAATTCTTTGTGCCTCTGCAGGAGTGCAGTGAACTCACAGACTGGGGTGTGTACGCCAGCCGGCGGGGTTGTGACTGGTGCGTTTGTGTCCTTTTTGCCTTCTGCCAAAGCCATGAAAGGACTGCTTTTATTGTGTGTTCTTTTGATGTGTATTGTTGCTACAAAATTTTGTAACTACAACAGGAGTGGTGTTTTGGTCTTGACCAATGGACTCTCCGCATTGCAGGCACCATTGTGCTCCTCTCCCTCGCTTTCTTCATGCCCTTGTTTCACTACATCCCCAAAGCATCCCTAGCTGTGGTCATTATATGCTCCGTGGCTCCCATGGCAGACTATCGCGTTGTCCGTGACCTGTGGCAGATCCGAAGTGAGTGTGAATGTTTGTTTGAGTTTTGTCAGCTTCACACTAACGTACGTGGTTCACACTGAGTTGAAAAAGGTGAATCAAAATCTAAATTCTTCCCCCTGTTTTTTTTTCTTCCTTTTCTGTCTGCAGGTTTGGATCTGCTGCCCTTCCTGGTTACCTTTGTCATCAGTTTCTGGCAGGTGCCACATGGAATTTTGGGAGGCGTGATCGTGTCTGGGATGCTAAATATATACAAACGCTCAAAGTTTTTACATACACCTCTCAAAACACTTGGAAACTCTCAGAACATTTAATTTCTAGTGGTCTTCCCTCATTTTTTAGTGTAATGTTTTATTGTATCTTTCAAACTACAAAGCAGCTGAAGGACGCTCACAGCAGCAGAGGCCAGTGTTGGAATCTTGGAAGATGAAGTCACACTGTTGAATAGTATCAACTGTCAACTGACTGACAGCTAACTGCACAAATAAGAAAACAGGGTGCATTGTTAGGTAGTAAATATAATTGCTTCAGTGAAGTATACAGGCTGTAAACATACAAAAAGATGTTCTACTGTTGAACTCCAAGAGCCATAATGAGATGAAAACTCTTAAAAAAACGAACAATTTTCCTCTCACTGACTGTTGTAATCTCCATGTGAAGTAGGCATTATTTTTATTAAAAAAAGTGATTTTTATAGAATAAATATTTAGTTAAATATTAATATTGTCTGACATTTCTCCAAAACTGGAACCATTGCAGTTATCTATTTTGTATTTTTTTAAAGTAGAATCACTGACTTGTTGCAAACCGCTGCATTTGAAAATATTGGGGTATTCTAATTCATTCTCTAAGTATAGAGGCCCCAGAAGCAGCATCACATTTTATACATTTTCATGCATATTTGTTTTGCTTAATCCAACTCCAGATAGACTTCAGGAGGATAACAAAGTTATCCCTCATTATGTGAACCATTCCTGAAAATGTAACAGTGTATTTTTGTATAATGAGAGCCAATACTCAGTTATTTCAATGGGGAAAATAACAAGGCATTCCCAGCACATCCCAAGTCCCCAACAATTACTAAAAAGTCTTATTAGTTTTCCAGGATTACTTCTGACTGTGGTTGGAAAATCCAGGGCAGTTTTGCGATTTAACTCCAACCTTGGAGTTTTTATGCTCTGGAACGTTCACACTTTTACCTCGATCGGTTCTTCCAAGGCTCGGTAATGATCCAAAGCACGGATCCACTGAGCACGTTTTGTTTATAACTGTATTTTCTGTTGAACGCGTACCGATATCAGAAAAACCATCTGCATAACTTCTACTGTTCATCGCTCTGTCGCCTCCCATTTACTCAGTTAAGTATCACAACCAAAATGGCAGACATTCACTTCCCATAATAACCCAGGCTTGTAAAGCAATACTTTCACATTCCTATCATTTTACATCCTTCTCATCCTTTTACATATTTAAGTGGACCTCAAAATATTTTTTGTTACCCTTTGTAACTTGTAATTTTTTTGTACAAATGTACAAAAGTACTCGTAACTGAATAAATGTAGCTGGTTACTACCCACCTCATCATAGGAGCACTGGAGATTTCCATAAAGAAAATGTGAGCTTGAACTATGTCATCACACCCTAGGCTGCTGAGAAATTTCACAATAAAAGAAGCTTCCAGATTCAGGTTTTATGGATGGTTAATAAGTAATGGAAAGGCACCTTATGGAAGAATACTTGGTCATTTCAGTTTAGTACACTGGTCATGGACTCTACAGCAGAGCCATTCATGATGGCTAAGCCAGAAAGTTTATTTTTTAGTAAATGCCTGGTGGCTGGGTTAGAATAGAATGGTTTTTTAAATTGAATAACAGTAGAACAGGAATTCACTGGAGATCAGTGATAAACAGAAAGTAAAAAGTACACAGAGAAATTGCATGTTCATTCACATACATATTAAAAGGGTAAACTTACAATATTTCACTGGTAATCGTGTAACACTACTTCAAATGTTATAAAAAGAACATCAATGTAATCTTACTGGTTTAAATGTTATAAACTTGGGTGAATTGCTTATTTATAAAGTGAGATTCTATTGTAAATCACAAAAATAAAATTAATTTTGTGAAATACGTGTTTTAATAATTCTGCCAAACACAAGTAGCCGAAACAGCAAACAAACAAGTGTAGCCAAAAAAGCTAGCTTTGGGGGTGTCGCGGTGCTGCTTATCAAGGGGAAAGCCCGCCCCCAGGTCATCGGTTGGCAGCAAACAACCTGCTACAGAACAGAAGACAGACGGGGGGACAGAAAAACAACCGCCAAACGGCAGGAACAACACAGACACATAACAGTCTATTTTAATGGAATTTGGTGATATGTTTGCACAAACGGGTGTCAACTTTTGGGCTGAGGATCACACCAAAAAATACAACAATTGAAACTAATGGTAAATACATTTTCAGTTTATGAGAATTCACCTTACAAGGGTTTTTTTTTCCAGCAACAAGTTATATTCAAAAGGCAGGGGAAAGCTAGTAGAAAATTGTGCCTAACATTTTTGTCATATTTTATTTCACATGGTTCTGATACAAATGATAATGTACAATTTTGGAATCCATCAGCTAAAAAGGGAAAATTATAAGCTTTACATACCTCTTGCTAGATTTCCCCCCCTGTAGTGTAGTCTAACTCATGGGATACGAATTTAGCATAAAAAAATAACAGCTGCTATACTAACATGCCGTGACCCCATCACCAGTGGGAAAATCAAGATTTTTGTGCCAGACTCACTGATCTGTTGCAAGCCTCTTCATTTATGCATAAAGCAGCATTACCTTTCCCCTCCGAACTACCTCCTTTCAGCTGGTGGCCTTGGCATGCTCTAGATTTGACAGCTACAGAATGTATAGAAGCCCATTGATCCAGAGGCAGCGGGACACTGGGCTCCACTGTGAACACGACTGATGCACTTAAAGTGAGGGGGTCAAAGATCAACCCACAAGAATCTACAGAAGAGTTATGTAAAATTGGAAATGCTTGGCTCAACTTGGAAATGGGCTTCTTTACATTCTGTAGCTGTCAAATCTAGAGCAAGCACTTTGGAATATGCTTAAATACTAAACACAACCATTTTAAGGGCAATACAGTTTGATGATATATACTGTGCTATTACTCTTTTCTTTTCCACTTACTGACCTGAGCAGCACGTGGTAACTCAGCTAGTATTGTACCAAAAGGAACCTGAAGAGTTTGTCTAATGATGTACTTAAGTTTTATAAGGACCCGAGTTAGCCCTTTTTTGGTCCTAAGAGCATTTTACCATTTGTGATCTATAGTCAAACAAAAGAATGAATTCATATGAATTATGCATGTTTTTTATGGCAGTGGTATGTTACAGTTGATATAACTTACTTCGTTGCTCTTCTTGTCTACATGGTTCTGTGCCCTTGAGTCCCTGTTGTTGCAATAAATAACTAAATGAAAGTTTTAAATAACCCACTTAAGTGGACTCCTCTTCTTCACCTGTCAAACACAGGTGCCAGAAATAGGTAGCTCTCAGTATGCTTACCTATGTGCCTGGTAATAAAGGTCATTTAGCAAAAATAAAATTTGTTGATGTACTTCTGCCTAACACTGGCTCACATAAATAAACAGTTTGCGCCTCCATCTGTAGTATAAATGTTTTCCAATATACATCGATTGTTGCAAAGACACAAAAGACCAGGGACAAGAAGGTTCCAAACGTGCGTAAGGTTCACACCAGCCAGACCTTTTGGAGTTTCCAGTATTTGCTTTATTGATCACAGAAACCTCCGCAGGACTTCGGCAACGAGGCGGCGAAACTGCTGACGCTGACTCGCGTAAAACGAAACTCTGGGTCGCCACATGCCAGCGGAGAGGTGGGTGCGGCGAATCTCCATGCCGTGGTCGTTTACCACGGTAAAACCGAGCGTGTGTCCTAGGGTTATGAGCCGCAGCGCCGGAACTCCCACTCGCCCGCGGATCTTTCCCTCCACACCATCTCAGCTGTCTTTCCACGCGGGTAAGTTTATTTACTGATTTTGGCCACATGACTGTCTCCTCATCCGAAAGACTTCCACAGTGAGCTGCATCACTTGTACGGAAACGACAATTTATATGGTTTTCGTTCTAAGCGTTGATGCTCCCCTCTTTGACTTACTCCAATGCAGTATACTAGTACGAATAAGGTTTGTTTTCGGAATCATTTCTGTGTTCCGAAAATTCAGAGTTTTGTCGACTTGGTCGACGTTTTGCGCACTACGTGCTTGCATCCGTTGCCCCTAAGTGTAATATTACGGCATAAATCCCATAGTGCATTCGAGTCAGGCGTTTAACTTTTGACAGACGTGTAACTGTTCTGTAAATGTTTACATCTATAACGAAAAAAAGTTTAATCTCAGCTACTATACGACACAATAACAGTAGATTAGCCATCACATAGAGTCACGAGGGATGTTGCTCTGGGCCGGTCTGCGAAACCGGAAGTAAGCGGTGTAACAGCAAAGTCGAGGGCCTATTGGGTAATCGCCAAGCTTCCTGTTTCCTATTGGATAATATTCCGTCCGCTCCCTGTCCTGTCTGGATGTGAAAGTATTCTAGACAGAAAGAATGAAGATGAAATGTTTGTGGTTACGTACGACTTTAGTATTTCTTTCTTACTGTTCATGCATTGAACGCTCGAGTGTTTATTGTCAATAAATGTTCATCTAGCCCACTCGGTTAAAGTTTCCCGGAATGAGTCACAGTAGAAGTGGCAGGTGAAGAAAAACTGAAGAAATGAAAATGAAAGGAAACCGAACGGCGCCGGTTTACTGCGGGTTACCCTGAGCATTGCGAAGACGCGGAACTGCGAGCCTAAAACTGGCCTGTTTTCTGTCAGACACGGAGACGGGCGAGGATGAAGTGCCCAGAATGCGGCCATGTCTTGGTGGACCTGGCGCCCAAGTTCTGCAGCGAGTGCGGCTGCAGGTTGCCCCCTCTGCGAGACCCCAGCTCAACAGGTATGGCAAAGCTTGTTGAAATGTGTAACCGCACCCAGTTTAAGCTGATCCTGCTCATAAACACCAATGATGGTATTTTTTGACTGCAGTGGTCAGGCTAAAAAAAAGCATTTTATTTTGCCTTTAATGTCAAATAAATAGGTGTATATAGTGTTCTGCAGTTAAATATTTATAATAAAGTTTATAAAATGAGGCCGAATACAGCATTTAAAGGTTGTAGTTTCAATACCTAAAGATTTGTATCCCTTCTGTGAAGCAGTGCATGGAAATAACCTCTTTGGTGTAATGTGCATTCACTCCATCACTCACTCTGAGTCAGGACCGTGGAAGATACCGGCCTGCACAGATTGTTACCGTGGTATCAGAGGCCTTTGTTAGTTGCAAGTGTCATTATTATGGGGTAGAATTGCCTAAGTGGTGACATATTTCCATGCATGGTAAGATGAGGTTGGCAACTTTTCGGGATAAACAGAACTGTGGGAAATCCATTCTGTCACAACATGTGGTGAGATGGGGGGGGGGGTAAGATAACAGGATAATGATGTATATATTTTGGATGCTTTTGTGACCTACCCCTTGTTACTAAGTACTAGTTTGAGACAATATGTTTAATGCTGCTTATTTTGATTGTTTTAGGATACAATTAAAGAGGCCAGCATGTGTAGTCCATTTTTTTTGTACTTAAACATGAAAGCATGAATAAGATTATTTTTTGTTCAAATGTAGAAGCCGACCATTAATTGTACCTTTATTAAATGAGCACAGAGGAGGCTGCTGGTGGAGACAAGGTGGTCGTTCTGGCAGTGGTTGTTGATATTAAGGGTATTATCCATTTGCAGAAAAGCCTCCTCCAACACCTCAAGACAAGGTGGGATGTGGAGAAAAGGAGGAAATAAAGGGCGAGACAACCTCTCAGGATGGCAAGGCAGAGGGAGTGTCTCCAAAAAGACCCAGTGAAGAACCCAGTGACAACATTAAGAATAAGGTGGGTCATAATGTCTGTTAAGTTTGTGGCACTATAACGTTAATAGTTAAGATACGATCAGTTGCTCATCAGGTTCAGATGTGGTATGAGAAAAAGCAGGAAGTATGCAGACAGGGTGGAGAGTAACACTAACCACTGTCCTAGTGCCTTCAGACAAAGCACTTACCCTGAACTGTTTACCCTTTTATACTGCTGTATAAACAGTGTCTAAATGAGTAAAGCGTTGTAATATGCTTTGAACAAAGATGTCAGCTAACAAATATTAGTAATGGTGGCATTATTGTTATTGTTATTATTATTAGATAGTCATGAAAGATAGTTACCAGTGGTTTCTGATGCATCATTGTCTTTTTCAAATTTGCAAGGTTCCTAAAAATCTTTTATGAGGCCAGTGTGTGTAGGGATGTTCCACTTCTCTGTAATCAGCTTGAAAGCTTAGCCCTGTTACAGAAGACTGAGTTAGTTAAGTCAGGAAACTGATTCTTTTAAGAAAGAAGAAAATCTGCCTATATACTACCATGTCAAAACAAGGTCTGATGACCTCTGCTATGTTTAACTTCCTTATCCATTTGCATCTCCTTTTATTGTTCTGTGAAAATGGTATAGCAAAAGCTGATTTATTTATGCAAATTTTAAGCAGTGCTTTAGACCAGCAATACAGCAGAGTTGCAATATTTGTCTTTTTCCCAACAATATATTATTATTGTGTGTGTGTGTGTGTATATATAGCAGTTGTTGCATAATACAGCAGTGCATTCCTAAAAAACTGTTTTTCAAGCTGAACATTTTAAATAATAATAATGAATAATAAAGCGCTTTAACTTAAATAGTAATTATGTTTAAGGGTTCTGATGATTCAGGAAATGAGAACACAAAATTTACTACACGGGATGTCTGGCAGAGCCACACCGTCTGATCATCACAACAGATCCACCTCTGGTGCTGTCAAACACACCATTATGACCGGTATCTCTCCAGAAACCCTCCACAATGGTTAAAAAAATTTAATCTTTTGTTTTTTTTTTTCCCCTAAATACATCAGAATGGATATAGGAAAACATTGGTATCTGGTACTAACAGCTGTCCAACACAGCAATTATAATCTCAACTATAATCTGGCTCATGTTGTCACTCAGCATGGTCATGGTGATGATGATGATAATGATGATGCTTGTGATGCTTTTCCATTTCAAAAACATGCTCCCATTCACCCATCCAATTAACACCAGCACATCCCTCTCCCCCCTTGTATATGAGGTGTGTGTCTGCAATATGTGCTCCCCTGAGAGAACTGCACATGTGGATCAACATGTTGACACCACAGAGAACAATGTGTGTTGACTGTAGTGATGTGTAGACAGAAACAACAAATTATGTGTTCAAACTTTATTACCTTCAAACTTGTTGAATTTATTATGCAACACACACAAGTGAAGTGTGTGCGTATGCAGAAGAGAGTACCACAGCATCATGCTCATGCCATTCTGTCAGTGTGAAATATGCTGTGACATGCCTATGCGAAGATTTCCAAACCTTATTTCAGAGACCAAAGCAGAAACTCTCAAGATACTAAGTTAACAGACAAACCAAAATCTAGCTTTATAAATAAAAAGATGTTTGCCTTTTTTGCATTTTGTTGCTTTTTGTGAGGGGGTATCAAGGGGTGTGTTAGTTGCCAGGAGAGGGTTAATATAGGCACACTAAGGAAGGTGGTGTGCTGCAAATTTGAAAGCAGTATTCATTTACAGAAATCCATTTTTGCTGTTTTTTGTTTTGCTCCCTGCCAAAAAATGGGTTGCCCTGGGTAAAGCTGAGACTAAGTTAAATGCACTGTATCAAATAGCGTTCAAAAATTATTTGAAAAATGTTACTGGATATCTTGAAATTGGTTGCTTTTTAGTGTTGTGTGAATGCTGTGCTCTTGTAATTTTTGTCTGTTTTATTAATCACAGTGTATTGCATTGTAATTATTGCATTTTATATTTGCTCATTTGTAATATGTTTCTGTAATATAGAGAATAAAGAAGAAGAAGAAGAAGAGGAAAAACAAAAAGAAAGATGTTCCTAACTCCCCTATGGCCCAGCAGGTGACTTCTGACCTCTCTCAAGTATCTCTGAAAGACAAAAAGACTGAGATGCAGGAAAGAACGGAGTCTTTCGACAGTGAGGGTTCAGATGCAATGGATGAAGCCCCAGATTCATTTCAGGACTCATCTGGGCCTTCATCCTTGGCTGAAAGCTGGAGTGAAGTTTCGGAAAAGTACCATGACATCAGCGCACAGGACAAGATGGACGCCAATCAAACTGAGCCTTCAAAATTGCTCAGCATGCCAGTGCAGCAGTGCCAAGGAGAAGATAGCCAGGCTTTGACGCTGCAGGACAGTCAAATTGTGAAGGATGCTGATCTTCTGTCTCCAAAGAAACAAACACCCAAGGTTACTTTGGATGCCCCTGCTGCATCTCCCACTAATTTGCACCTCGATTCCAGAAATCCTACTAGCCAGATGGATCTTGAGGAAGAAATTCATGCTGCAGACCAAAGAAATAATCAGGCTCACAGCAAAGTTAATGAAACTAAGAAGGATGCAGAAAGTTCACAGCAGCCTAAAACAGACCGGAATGCTAATATGGATCAGTGTGGTGACAAACCTAGCCAAACCCAACATAAAATGAAAACTACAAAACAGAGCCAGAGCAGAGCAAAAACACAGCCTGCAGAAAGTCAGCAGGTAGGATTTGACCCAATAAACAAACCAGAAGTACCTGACTATCAGAATTTTAATGAGCAAGAATCTGCCCAGAAGTTATTATATAAACAAACTTTTGCATTTTGAGGTTGTTCCTAAATGACGACGGTCCCAAAGAAGAAATACTTCAAGGAATAAATAGCATATTATATTTAGATATTAATTTAATTTACATTAATTGAAAATTAAGTGTTATTTTTATGTTGCAACTTTTAATTGCTTGCATTTTTGATGTCTTTAAGTATTGAATGTATTATGTACAATGCACTGGGGGGAAAAAAACTCCTAAAACATAAAACTTCCATAATTTACAGGTTCTTGAAAAACCAACTGAGTCAAAGGCTTCAGGGAAAGGAACTGAGGGTACAGACCAAGTAAAGAAGCAGACTGAAAGTAAACCGAATACATGTAAAAAAAATGGTGAAAGCTCACAAGAGACTCACACGATCCAGCAAGTTGATACCCTCAATGAAAACCGGCAGAAAAAGATAGCTGCCCAAAAGGACACAACAGGAAAGGCAGAATGTGCAGAAAGTCAGCAGATGGTCTTTGGCCCACAGAGGAAAACAGAGGTAGTGCTATTTTTTCTTTAAGATGAGCTGGACTTCATAATTTACAGCATAATAAATATGGCAGGTCCTACATTTCTTTTTTGTAGTATATGAGCGTAAAGTCATGTATTAAATATAAGAAGGGAAGGGGAATAAAATTCTATTAAACTTCAAATCTCAAATATTAACCCCTATGCCAGAAAATGTACATCAGTGTGAATATCCTGATTTAACAAGTGAAAATATTTTTGTATGTCATCAAAGTCTGGGAAACTTTTGTCAATATTGTAAATTTGATTTCCAAATAGACCCCAGGCAAAACCTCCAGTATTATCCAGAAATCTAAGAAAGAGAAAGGAGAAGTGAAGAGGTCTGCCAATCCAAAAGGAAATTCTGCTACCCCATCATCACAGACTCCAGAAAAGGACAAGGAACCTGGTGAACAGAAGAGTCAGAAAAGCAAAACTACAGTGAAGAAAACAAATGTTTCATCACCTACCAGGTAAAGTGAATATGTAATTGTTGCCCTTTTTTAAACTCTCAAGATTTACTTAATCACTGAAACAGGTTTTTCTAAGCATAGTCTTATCTGTCTTAACTGATCATAATATTATAGTTCAAAACAAAATTCCAGCACTAAATACACAACATCATGTGAAATCACTTTAATTCTAAACTTTAATTTCAGTGTGCCCTCGACAAATGAGATTCCTGCAGCCGAAAGGCTCACTATTTACTTCCATGCAGTCCTTTCTAAGGATTTCAAATTGAACCCAGAAGAGGACTTTGTTTTTCTGAGGGCTGGTGGTCCTCTTGCCTCATGGGATTCCAACTTAGCTCAGCTCTATGTGTCTCGGTAGGTTCACGTTCTCATGTTATGTGTGCAAAAGGAATAACCCTATCCAGTACTGGAGTTTACTGGTCAAAATCAACTCAAGGTTTTTGATGTATAAAAACTAACATTTCATATAATACAAAATATGTATTTACAGTGTGCTTTAATATGCCTGTTTTGGTTCTGCATGGTTATAACTGCAACGGAATAATAATAATAATAATAATAATAATAAACGAATGTTACTTTTTTCTGTCTTTGCAGGGACTTGGGAGAACATGGTTTTTACGTAGAAGGAAAACTAGTAACTTCAAAATCAGTGGCAGCTTCGGTGTCCATTCCATACAAATATGTTGTGTATAAATCAAAAAAAGACACAACTGAGTTTGAGTATATCTATAAATCGGATGCAACAGGAACTGCTAATAGGTGTCTTTTCGTCAAGTCACACCTCCTCAATCAAGAAGGTACTCAGAGACAGAGAAGAATTTATTTTTTCTGTTATAAGGCTCGATCATGATATTGTGTTTAATTTTCTTCCCGCCATCAAGACATTGATGGCCCAGCATTGTATTTTAACTATGACAGTTTCTTAGTTTCCACCCATATTCCAGACATTTTTCATGTGACATGGTGAAGCCAAATTACCCATAGTGTGTCACTGTGTGTTTGGCCTGTAATGGCCTTTTGTTCCATTCAGGGTGTACCTTGACTACTGTGATTCTGTACTTGAAATGCTTCCTAAAAATGGGTGGATTGTTGCTTAGAATATTCCAGTATATTAAATAAAGTACATTGCATTTAGGATACACCTGTGTATATGTAAATGTGATCTTCAGTCTTTTATGTCTTATTTATATGTATTAGGTATATAAAGTTTTTTTTTTTTTTTTGTTACTTTCAGGAGAGTGGCATCAGTATGATGACATCATCTGTGCTGAGCCCTCCAAAGGTGTGATGCAGTGGTTGAAGGACAAATTCTTGTCTGAGCAGCATAATGTTGTCGAAGGGCGAAACATTGCGGGGAAGATAATGCTAGAAACCATATTTGAGCTGCTCTCAACTTGGAGTGCGACTAACCTCAAAAGTTTCTTTTGTCAACTGAAGCAGTTTCAGGAAGTATATGCAAACCCTTCTGTATATGAAGACAAACCCAAGAAATGGTCTTCCTTGGATTATGGTAAAAGAGAGGTCAGTGGCCATAAACATAAGACAGTTCTTTCGTTAATTTGTTGTAAGATTTTGTGATTGATGTTTAAAGAATTTCGGATAATTACACTTCTGTTTTCTTATCTAGGTAAACAATCTAATGAAGGAATTAATTCTGGAGAAGGTTCTTCCGGAATTGCAAAAGGAAAGTGAAGGAAAGACCTCCATCATTAAAAACTCTTTAAAGGCTGCTGTGATAGTGTTATATGTCACAAAAGAGTACTCCATACAGCTGAACCATGGAGAGCTGTCACGACTAAGCACTTTACTATGCTTGCAAAAAATGCCAAAAGAAGAATTTCTTGTGTATTGGGCAGACTTGGTTGATTCACTTTCTTATTTTAAGGAGTAAGTAATGTGAAAACTTTGTATCTAATAGATTTTCTTTTGGTTTTTGCCCATCACAGATATTGTTTATTTGTGGGTTAGGGATTCAGGAATGAATTACTGGCCTAGTAGGGCTTCTATTCCTTTTCACAGAGCTCAGCATTTACGATATGCCATCAGTGAATCAGGGTTTATGTGGATATACACTGAATGTTTATTAAACAGCAAATTGTTGCAGTAGCTAGCCTCTTGTGTTTATACCTTATGAACAATGTTGTTCATATTATGAAGTGTTAATAGCAAAAAGGTTCTGGTGACCTACAATGACATAGTGCTACAGTATCAGCTTCGACTAGTAATGTACTTTGACTAATAACTCCTTTAACTAAATCACTTCTATTTGTCTGTATCCCATAATGCTTGAAGGAAAAAGGTAATGGTGCTTCACCTAATTTTATTTGTAAAATTACCATGATCAAATCAAGTTTATTACTTGGAAGTTCAGAAATAGGGGACCCACTTTCTTGCCTCTTTATATAAGGTATTTTAATGTAAGTAAGGCAGAATGTTATTAACTGTATAAGACATCCATAACATAAAAATGCTCGTCCACTGACCAATCATGACCAAGATATACATATACAACTCCTCTTAAAGAGACAGCAGATCCAGCTGCGTGGGCATGGACTGTACATTTGCATTTGAATAGAATTACCTTTATATAACTCTTGTGCAGGAATGCCCACACACGTGTAATATGTTTTTTACAGATTTTTGTTGTGGCTGGAGCTCGATGTATTGAGTGGATATGTGCATAGATCAAGCAGTATCATATATAGTGTGTGTATAGTATAATAGTAGAATGCATCAAATTGCATTCTAGTTAAAACGTATAAATTGAGACAGCATAAATTGAGGGATGGCAGTATTCTTCTTACCAATAGCTGTTACACCTAAACTACCAGACCAATGAAGAATTTGTAAAATTTACGTGATTCAAAATTTAAGTCATTAAAGCTTTTATTTCAAATGGCAAGAATATAAACCCCGATATAACTTATTTGATTGTCCTCTTAAGGACTTCAGCCGTCAGGAGGCTATTAAAGTCAGTATTCACCTGATAAAATTTTGGGGCAAATTGCATAATAAAGGTTTGGTTAAGTTTAGGTACAAAGCTTTGTGATGTGTAACTTTTAAAATCAAGGTTTATTGTTTCATTGTATAAGTAATGGAAAAACTTTTTCTTATTTGTCAGTCTCTCTGAGATGGCACAGTGGCTTATAAATAATCTGATATCTTGTGGACTTCAACGATGGGTCCAGCTGATTCCTCTTCTTCACTTCCTGAGACGGACCTCTGCACCTTTTGAACCTGTTCAGTTTGTGGTGAACCCGAATTACAGCCTCTCTTGGGCTGGGCTTGAGGGGGTGAAATTACCAGTTCATCTTGGAAGCCACGAAAGAAGGTATTTTTGTTCATTCATAGTATTTTTGTCTCATTGGCTGCTTTTCCTAACAGCAATGCAACTTACAAATGTATAACATTTTTTCCTTTACCTGTAACATCAAGTAAAACAACTGTGGGAAATAGTATATGAATGACTGTGTAATTTGATGAACTTAAATTTGAACATTGTTATTTTGTCTGCATCAATGATTGTGCATGTGCAAAATATTATGTTAAAATGTGATACATCTGTTAAGTTATATGTTTTTTTTTTCAGGGCATTAATGCGTTTCATGAAAGAAAATGTACATCTCACAAAAACAGATCAGCTACTGCCACGTTCCTGGATGTACTTAGTTAGTCTGGATCATCTAGCTGATTTTATTTCCTTCACTCCTGTTGACCTGCTAGAAAGTCTCCATGCTTTTGTTTATAAATCACCAGCTGACATCGGTTATACCAACTTTGAAGTACGTGTCTGTCTGTCTGTCTTTCTGCCTGTCTGCCAGTGTATCTCCAATATGTGTTTTTACTGTAATAACACACATTACCATTTCTGTTTACAGAAGGTGTCAGAGCTCTTGAAACTTTTTCAGAAAAATCTCATTGAACAGCAGTACAGGTAAATAACATTGTGGTTAAGGACATAGACTTCATGATTGTCCATTTTGATCCTTGCATAGCCATACTATTGTACACCTTAAGAATTTTTTCAGTCAAATAATCAGGTTAATGAATGAGTGGAACTTTGGATGAATCGCTATGGATGAATGTGTCTTCTAGGCAGAGGAAGAAATGTACAGACCGTCTTTGACATAAGATGGGCATGCACTTGCAACGGTTAATAATAATAAATACAAACAAAAAGTAATAGTAATAACTAAAAAAATGAAGTGGACGAAAATTGTCAAAATAAATTTATTTTTAATGATTTCCAGTAGCTTTGGTAAATGAATGACCATCTTATAGCTAATTAAAACATGTATACATACAGAGCTTGTAATGTGCAATATACAGTACCTAAACAGAACGTGTACAATGTTGTAACGTAACGTAAGGACGTAAGGTGTCTGTACGAAAACATGTACTATGACACTATGAAGGGCTTATACTAGTTTATGCCATAGATGAAATTTGTAACATTGTAGCTTAATGATTATGTAAGGTGAATGCCATAAGAGACAGTGTACTATGATATGATGGCAGTGCCCATGCATAGTCAGGAGCCATCTTCTCCCATGTCACACAGTGTTAGTTGTTGTCATGAGCAGTAAATCTTTCGATGATTGCCACCATATCCCTTCATAGCGTCGACCTCTCCACCAGTTGCACCACTGCCAAAGGACTGGCTATCTATGAGCTCAGCGGGCTTACTCACCAACAGTCGCGATATCCCACATCACATGCCCTCACTACATTTCACTATCGCATGGCACAGAATACTGAAGTATTTTAAAAATGTTATGAACATAGTGTACTTTTAACAAGAAACTTTGCTAGAGAATATACTACTAAATGATTTAATAATGGTATTGATAGTATGCTATACTGTGGTCAGAAATAAAACAAAGCAGGTCAAAAACTACACACAGAAGTAGACTACACTTAGAAATAACATAATAATACATAAATAACATAATAATGATAATCAGGTGTACGATTTGACTTGCAACCAATGTGACTTGGTAACCTAGCCACCGGTCCCTAACCTGGCTGTAAGACAGTCTGTACATTTATTCTGTGTCTGTTTATGTGTGGTGGTTTTTCTGGTATTTTTTTTATATTGGTAAGTAATTATGAAATATTTTTGGGAATGCACAATGATATTTTAATTTCATTGGTATTGGCTGATAATTGTTTGAATAAATTTTTTTTGCCATTGGGCTGCTTAGATTTGCTTGATAAATGAAATCGCTATTTGATGACGCAATCATTGGGTACATACAGCACGAAATGTCTGGTGTGAAGGTTTCTTAAAGTGAGAGTGGCGCGTGCAATTTATAACACTGAAATAACTTAATGTTGATGGTAAGATATTGTTTGCTGCAGCTTCTAATATGCAACAAAGCAGACGCGCCATTTTTTGTTCGGAAAAACAAGAACTGTGTGCTAAACAAATAGAATGATGGCAAAATCAGCAGATTTTTAAAAAGTATTATGTAGTATTGTAGGGTATTGGTACTGTATTATTGCCAGTCAGTATCATTGAATGTCAAGGATTGATTGATTGGCCCATATGAAGTGTAATGATCAAAAGATAAAGATTTCTTCATTAATTCATTCCTGTGTCATTTGTTTACATTTTCTTTTAGATTTTTGTTTACATATAATGTTAATGAAATGACTGATTAAATATTATAAAGTTGTAAATGTAATATATTTTGTCTGTGTTTTCATTGTATGCAGTTGTTATACTGAAGATTATGGAACAGAGTGCTTAGCAACGGCAGTAAAACTGCTGCAGAAGCTCTGCACGGGTGTGAAATCGCCAACAGCCGAGAACTTCACAACAATCCCTATGATGTGTGTTAGTCTGGTCACTTCTGTTTCTGATTTTGCCAGTTGCTATGGGATGCAGGTATGTTCTACCTGGAAAACAAATCAAAATTACTTAAGATGACATTAGTGGAAAGTTGTATTTTAAGTACAAATTTCAGTTAAATAAAGAAAATTGAAATGGCCAGAGAAATATGTTTTTAGTAGTGCATAATCAGTAAATATTACATCAGCTATAGGCTGTTTATTGAAATAACTATACACGCATTGCTCTAATGTAGTTAGTACCACCGCCTTGTGTCTTATTTCCATCATTTGGTTTTAAGGGCACAAAAGACTCGAGCAGAGGAGAGCTCAGTGCCAAACATATACAGCTACTCACTGAAGCAATGAAAATAATGCGAAACTGGATCAGTAAAACCTTCAAGGACAGAATACTGAAGTATCAATATTTAAGCAGTAGTTTGGCATCTGACATTAAGGTGAGTTTAAGACATTTCCTGAAGTATGACTTGTGTCATCTTTTGGTTTCTAGATTTTTTTACATTTAAATTGCACATAATGTTTTTTTTCTTTAAAGACATTGGTGGGTGATTTAAAATGAAGGTCTATAAAGGTGGTTTTTTTAAGTTTTATCTTTAATTACTTCCGTATATTGAACATATATCTTTAAAATCACTGTACAAAATTGTTGTTAAAGTCAGTAACTATGAGGATGGAGGATGAAGGGTTGTCAGAAACAGTACTGCTTATTTTTCTGTTCTAAGGTGTGGAACAGCATAATTTCTGTGAGTTTTGCTAGTAAAGATTTCACAGAGGAATGGCGAAAAACCTTCACCACGGATCTAGAAGGAAAAATTCAAAAGGTGTGTAATTGTTGTTTTTTTTTAAATGAAACTTTAAGCAGTTTTGGCAGCATAAAAATGCTTTTAAATGTTTCACTTTGTTTTAGGAGTCTTCACTGGATCAAATTGAGATGTATTGCAGTAATTTTGATAAGCTGAACCAATCTCTTCCCTATGTAGCAGAGAGCATGGAGAAATGTGCTCTTCTGGCAGTCAACTCCATTTGTCAGGTATGGGCAAGAATAATGCTTTGACCTTTGGTAGTAACATGCAGTGACAGAACTTCAAGAGTATTGCTCTCAAAAGAAACAAATGTGTGCTTAAGTGGTTACATAAATTATGCAATGTGAGCTGTGTACTTGTAGAGTAACACAGTGGTAGAGTGGGTAGCACTGGTGGCATACAGTGCCTGGGCTGGGTGATCCATCATAAATTTTATCTCCATTCAGTTGACACGTGCTTTGAATGTTCTTCTCTCCATGCTTGCAAGAGTTTCTTGTGGGCGCTCTAGTGTTCTCCCATAGTCCAAGGAGATGTGTGTCAGATTAATTTAATAACTGAATTGTTTGTAGGGTTTGAAGCTGTTACCTTATGATGGACAAGTGTGCCTTCCAGGGTGCACTTTGCCAAACCTAGTGCCCTATGCCTCTGCGATAGGCTCTTCACTCCCATGGCCCTACTTTATTTACCTTTTTTTATCAACAGTGAGTGTATTTATTGGGGGGATGTGATGGAATAACTGCTCTCTATCTTCTAGGGTAATCATCTGACCAGCACAGTGGACGTTATGTGAAAAAATGTAACTTAAGAGCCTCTGATTCAGAAGAATCAATTAGTGAGAAAAGTTCACAATAGTTGAAGATCTTTGCAAAGATGTTGCAGAAGTACAGTATATTCTTTAACAGCACATAACCTGGCAATGTATGCCTAATGGTAAAACATAGAAAATACATTAAATTATACAGAGAGGAACAATAATTAATAACTTCATATATTTATCTAAAAAAAATTATCTAAAAAAAATCACTACAGCCAATATTTGAATCGGCATAAGCAAGGTTTTGTGTCAATGCTTTCACGCTCAGTACTTTATTTAAAAAATCGTGACATTACTTGGTCCCTAAAACATTAGAAATTTAACTTAAAGTAGATTAAGAGCTTCCCATGATGCAGTCCTGAGAAGAAATAATTGCCAATTCTTTACTCAAACCTAAAATAATTACCTGTTATACCAGGACACCCCCATGATGATTCTTAATGCTGGTTACTCTGACACAGTTTAACAAAAAATTATCTTATCTTTTTGATGCTTTTAATCTGGTTTAGATATGGTTTAAAGGGTGAACTTTGAGAATTCTACTGTAATTACGATGAACATTACCACATGTATAAACCTGTTGAATGTCTTGTAATAAAGTACTTAAAACACAAGACAAGCTAAATAAAAGACTTAGAGGATGGTTATATGCATGGTCACAATATATGACAGAGATGATTGTGTACTTGAACTCTCAATATTTCCTTGTGTTATGAAGGAATTTAGTTTTTGAGTAAAATTTTTCCTTTTTGATTGTGAGATGTTTCTTGTGACTGACATGTAGGTGATAATAAGGGTGCAATTTGCAGTTTTTTTGCAAATGTTCTCATAAACTGAGTCCTGTTGCCCTGGTGGAAAGATCTGTATAGTTTCTCTTTTTACTTCATGTTCAATAGGCCAAGATGGAGCAAAAACTTTTTCAGAGAATTAATATAAGTTCGAAGTTTGGAAAGCTTTTGTCTGCAATCATTCTAAAGTCCTGGCCCAAAGACTCACATGGAAATGACTTGGATGGAATTGAGGTGGTCCTACAACACCTCCTGAGCTGGGCTGCTGCCAAGAATATTTTTCAACTACATGGTAAATTCTAATGAGTGCCAGCCGATTCTGAATAATGACCATTGCAATGAACTCCAGTTTTTCATTTATTTTCATTAAAACTTTGCACTTAACTGCACTCACAGTTCTTAAAGAGCTTTGTGGAAACAAAAATTAAAAATATGAATAATGAAAGAATTTTCTTATACATTATGTTTGTGATCTTGACACATCTCTAGTTTTGCTGTGTGATTCCTTTAGATGTGTACACTCATGATATGGTTTCTGTGGCGTTTTTTTTTTTGTTTAGGTGCAGATGAAAAGTTGATGAACGCGCTGTCTGATGATGCTAGGCAAATAATGGCTATTGCAAATTCCGCATTTGCATCAATTGCAGACCAATTCATCAGTGGATGCATATCCATCAAGCTGCTGAATTACATCTTGCAGAAGAAGGACACCTTTATAGAGCTTGTCAAAATAGGTGAATAAATGGACTGTTTTTTAAAGTATAACTCTAAATTCCTCTTGAATGTGTTAGAAATGGTTGGATCCAAACACAGTAACGTATGTGTGTACTTCTGATGTGGTCCGTAGTATAGTTGACAACATGGTTAATATGATGTTCTATATGAAAAACATTTTTTTTCATTGAGAAGAATTACTTTTTCACATTTTTGCATATCTGAGCTGCTTTTAAGTTTAGCTGTTTTTGATTTCAAAGTCATGATTGAAATATCTTTGGAATGACTAGATTCTTGTCTTGCTATATTTAAGATAAGCAAATTCAGAAATGGCCTGTCATTTTAATTGTATGCAGTGTAATGACATGGTTTAACCTGAGGGGAAAGTAAAAAGGGTTATTATTAATATCTGTGCAGAGTATCTGACTACCAGTCCGGATTGCAAGGACATTTCGGCCATGAAGAGGCTCCTGCAATTGAGGGACAAGGAGGTGAAGGACATATACTATGAGAAGCATTTGGTGGAGATGCTGGTTGTCATGTGTCGCACACTTCAGGAGTACATCAAAGGTGTGTGTTTGTGTGAAGGCACAGTTGGTTGTGAGGATTAGTTTTAAAGTGCAGTAGTGGGCATCTGTTGATCATTTCATGTTCTTCTCCATAACCCATCTACCAAATATTTGTTCTATATTGCTTTAAATTGCAGTGAATGTGGATGACCTGGAAGAAAAACTCCAGACTGATATTGAAGTGATGACCCTGGACAAGTTCATGAAAGTTCATCTGCTTGATGAAATTTGCTCTTCAGAATCAGGTGTGGTGACTTTCTTCAGTCTCAATGAAGATATGAGACAGATGGCACAGAGTCTGCATACTGTACAAGAAAGCTACATCTTTAAGATGTGCTGGGAAAACCAGGCAAAGGAGTGGTCTAAAACTGATGATGAAGATGATGGCGAGGAAGAGGAGGAATCAGAACAGAGTGAGGTTATTGCCACAATTGAAGTGATACATGAAAACATTTTTAAGCCATCCTACGAGAAGTATAAACAGATCTATGAGAATCTAAAGAATGGCCAACTAAAACTGCAAGAGGTTGATATAATATTTGAAGTCTATAAGGGCAGGTATGAAGAACTGATGGCACATTTGCAAATCATGTGCAAAGTTGACTCAATGGATGACAAAAGATGGATTGAGAGAAGAGTTCAACAGATTGAACAGTACCATGGGCTCCACCTGGCTGTAGAATCAGCCCTGGTCATCATGCATGTCAAGGAGACACTTGGCCTTCAAGGAAATTTTCAGGTCCTTCATACGCTACTTGAAGCAGTAAGTTATAAACTGTACTATTAACACATTTTTGTAACTCACTGCTGAACACTTTTTTTGATGTCTCTTACCTGTATGAGCTTTGAATTTAGCAATTATTGCTTTCAGTCTCAGGTGCAGTTCAAGCATGAGAGCCTAGATCGGATTGACAACGACCTGATGCAGGCCAAAAAAGTTCTGGTCGACATCACCGAATCTAGACGGGAGTGTCTCCATGAACTGCATATGAGAAAAAGCTTTGTGATATGGGTCAAAGAGGCCCTCGAGGGTGAGTGAGTGTTAGAAGAGGATAATTAAAAGGAAAAGTTTTCTAACTATTAATCTTATGAAATATTTTATTTATAATTTGTAGTTTACAGGAAGACCTGTTATTGTTTTAGAGGGGAAAATGAGGGAATATGATAGATTTTGATATGTATTTGCATTCTTACAGATATCAATGAGCTGAAGGTTTTTGTGGACTTGGCCTCAATCTCTGCTGGGGAGAATGACCTGGATGTTGACCGTGTGGCCTGCTTCCATGATGCTGTCCTTGGCTACTCATCAGTGTTGTATGATCTTAAACCAGAGGCAGACTTTCAAAGCTTCAAGGAAGCATTAAAGAAGTTGTGGAAGGCTTACGAAAATGACCCCAATTTACTCAAGAAGTTGGTGAGAATTGCATTTGAAATAAAATAAGCTAGAGATGCATGATGTGGGAACCGTGTGCTAATGCTGATATCTGATAATTTGTACATATCAGCCAATGCCAGTACTGATAGTGTTCATTTTTAAGAGAAAAAGAGATCCTCTTCTGGTGGGTCAGGGAGTCAGTGTCCTTTTTCAAAGTTAACATACTGCTTGATGTCCCCCGAGAGGTGGCTGATGAAAACACCTTAGAGGGTAAGAGGGTTCAGGCCTAAGTAGAACAGCAGAAGGGATAGTGCATCTTCTTGGTGTATAGCACACTTTATGGTCACATGGGTTATTGTCTCTAAGTTGGTTTCTAATGTTGTCTGCCAGTGGTCCACTGAGTTCTTGATGAAGGTTTTAAATGTATTATTGACCTTATATAGAGCTGTGCGTTCCAGTATCTATTTATGTGGCAATAAATCGTATGCTTTCTTGTAATCAATTCAAGCAGCAGTCAAATTGGTCTGCCTGTTCTTGTAATCTTGGTGGACAGCTCTGTTTGTCAGTAACTGGTGGTTTGAATGTCTGACGTTTCTGATCCATTTCTGGGCAGCGCTCATGAATTTACTTACATGTGCATTCAGCTTGGTGGTTATGATGGCTGACAGGATCTTGCATGTTGTGGACAGACAGGTTATTGTTATTAAGAGAATTTTAAAGATCTGACCCTCCTCACACTTTATATTCTGAATTCCATGCGTTGGGTATTTTAAAAAAATAAGAAACTGATGCTGTTAATGTAGCCTTGTTGAGATCATTTGACTGTTATTGTAGCAGGGTCAGCATATTAGTTAAGTGTTTACAGAGTGCTAGGTGGTCATTGTGCAACCCGATTTATGACGGCAGGTATCCATTTATTTCAGCGTGACTCTGCACGCCATCTGGAGTGGCTAAAAACGGTGAAGGACAGTCATGGCTCTGTGGAATTGTCTTCCCTCTCCCTTGCTTCAGCTATCAACAGCAAAGGAATCTACATCATCAGTGCACAGGACCACAGAAAAGTTTGTTTATATGTTGTGTACATGTTTATTGTGTACTGTGTTCATTTATTTACTGATTGTTGACTTTAAATGTTTGTTGTATGTGTCTGAATCTCTGTGTAAGTTTACAAAATCCATCCATTATCATTAACTGCTTATCCTGATGAGGATGTGGGATAACCTATAGGATTCTTTTGTTTTTATCTCTTGCTTTGTTTTCTGGCAGTTGTGTCTGGAGGCAGTACTGAAGCTGAATATCCCAGAGGAGCATGAGGAAGGACAGGAGATGCGTTGTTATAGCCTGGAAGATCTGAGGGAGCTACAGAACAAGCTCATGCTGATATCTGGAAAGGGAGACCAGGGTCAGGGTGAAGTGGAACGCTTTGCTGAGGTAAGATTCTTGACTTTGAAGCTTGAATGATAGACTCAGTAATCAAGTTATTACAGGAACGTTGTTTTGATATTTTGAAATAATGCATTCTTTTTTGTTTTCTTTTTCTCAGGTTTTTGCAACTGTCCAAAGACTGGCTGAGGCATTCATGGATCTCTTCACTGCTGGAAACCCTCTATTTCGACACTGGGAAGCTAATATCAACTGTAGCCCTCACAGTGAAGCAGGAATTATCATGGACTTTAGCTTGGAAGGCATCATGGGTGATATCATGGTGGAGGGAAATGTTCTGGAGCAGCTTCCTGTGTTGTGTGCGAAGATGGAGAAATGCTTGAAATTCTGGAACAACTTTATGGACCAGCAGAGATCTATGCACTACTATCTCAACTATTACACAGCAGAGCAAATTGTGTACCTTTGCAACAATCTCACTCAGAAAAGTCTGAATGAGGATTTAGAGGACCAGGTTCTAATGATGCTGTCTTTTGTTAAACCTGGCTGCAGCATGGTCCATCTAAGGACGGCTTGGCACCAACTTCAATATGAAATTCTCAAGGAAACATCTAAGGAAAATGAAGAAATTGCCTTTCAGACATTTGTTGAACGGGCTGAAAGTATGGAGGCAGACCTAAATTTTAAAGGCGATGATAATTCCTTATATTTGTTAAGCCTTGTGGAGCAAACTTGTGGTTCAAGAAAACTGGATTTGGTGTGGAATGCTTACATGAAGGACATGACACATTTTTTGCCAGACTGTCTTGACATTAGAAGTCTTGGGAGGCTGCTAGAAATACTGGCAAATGAGGATGACTGTGTGGAAGAGAATGTTGATGTGGAAAAACAGGATAAGACTGTACGGAGGAACCTTCCAAAAGGCTTAATGAGTGGACAACCAAATCTCATTATTTGCCCACATGCTGAAATCCTCTTGTCCTGCATCTCCATCTACATGAACAATGAGCATGTGCAACTGCCCACTTACGACGAGGTTCTCCTGTGTACTGCCAGCACTCCATATGAACAGGTTGAACTCTTCCTCAGACGCTGTCTTGTTCTTGGTGGTCACGGAGAAAAGGTCTACACTATGCTTTATGGTGATCAGCTGCCCTATGAGGTTAGCTATAAAGTTGAACAATTCTTCCAAAGGCTGGAAAAGCAGTGCCGTAAAGACTACCGACTAGTGATCATCTGTAACTCTGAACGGGAACATACTTACCTTCCATCAGCCTTCAGTCAGTTCAGGTTACATATGATCCCTCTAGAACCTCTGGAGAGGATTCAGACATACCTTTGCAGGCACTATGCTGTGCCATTGGAGCAGTCCAGTGCTGCATCTGTATTTAAAGATGGACTGTATGTGGGAATTGTATCCTCTGGTAGAGCTGGAGTAGGTAAGTAGGACAAAATTATAGTTTGTGTGTGACATACAAAGAGCATCAGATAAATGTTTAGTCACTTTGAAGTGAAAATATTACATTGGATAAATTCTGATTTACGTAAGGTGTGTAAAATGTCTGAACTTTCAGGTAAATCACTTTACATTCAGAGGCTATATGAGAAACTGAAGAAAGAGAAATCTAAAAAAACAACAAAGAAATGTATTCGCTTGATTGAGCCAAGGGTGGATGAAAATTTTATACTCAAGTCTTTGCTCAGCAGCACTACCCATGAAGGCCTCAAAATTTTTCACTTTGATGTAACATCTTCAGTAAGTGTTATAAATACTTGCATGATGCTTTAAAAAATTATGAATCTATTTTCCAGATCCTGTGGTATTTTGTTTTCTTAAGTAGTTTGTGATTTAAATCTTAATCAGGTGCAGAAAGGGTTGCATGAATTCCTGTTCAAACTACTGGTACTCGGCTATTTGATGAATTCTGAAGGAAAGATGTGGAAATGCAATAATCAACACTTGTATATCATTGAGATCCTGCAGTCTACAGAAAATTTCCTCAAGAATGCATCAAGAGCTGTAAGTCTGTTATGAGTTTTTGAAGTAGTACACCTGTTACAGCTTAATGGCATCTTTCTATAATCTATGTCTTTCTGTAAAAATGTACTGGTTTCATGAAACTTTCTCTGGTTCCACAGAATGCAAATGCCCACTATGCCTTTGTCGACATCTTCCCAAAAATCTTCTGCCGTCCACCTAAAGAGGTTCTTGAGCTACAAATGAGGATACAAGATGGCACTGCCATGAGAGAATCTGATGACCCGCTCATGGATGATCAAGAGTTTAGAAGTGAGGCCTTCCAAAGGCCTTATCAATATCTTAAGCGGTTCTATAATGGTGAATGCCTTGACAGCTTCGTTTGCAATGGTGTTGAAGGAACACATGTGGAGTGCCTGCAGATGTTTTTTGTTTATTGTGGCATTGTGGACCCATCCTGGGCTGAACTGAGGAACTTTGCATGGTTTCTCAATCTGCAGCTCCGAGACTGTGAAACATCCGTTTTCTGTGATGTAAACCTAATTGGAGACACTCTCCAGGGTTTTAAAAACTTTGTGGTGGACTTCATGATTCTTATGGCAAAGGATTTTGCAACACCCTCTTTGAGCATTTCTGATCAGAGTCCTGGTAGACAGCAAGTGGACATTGCTGGAATGAGTGAGGATGACTTGGCTCCCTTTCGTATCAGAAAGAGGTGGGAAATGGAACCACACCCATACATCTTCTTCAATGATGACCATGTCTCTATGACGTTTATTGGATTTCACCTTGAAGCAAATGAGCAGAAAATGGTTGATGCCATTGATCCGGAAAAAGGAACCGTGATCAAGAAAAACATCATGACCATTCAGTTGTATGAAGGGCTGAAGCTTCAACGAGTTCCCTTCAACATTGATTTTGATGGGCTGCCCCGAGCAGAGAAGATTGAGCGGTTGTGCAGTGTGTTGGGAGTACAGTGGCCTTTGGACCCTGATGAAACCTATGAGCTCACAACTGACAACATATTAAAAATGCTTGCCATTCACATGCGATTCAGGTGTGGCATCCCTGTGATTCTCATGGGGGAGACTGGTTGTGGGAAAACAAGGCTTATCAAGTTCTTGTGTGAATTGCGAAGAAGTGGAGTTGCCACTGAAATCATGAAGCTTGTTAAAGTCCATGGAGGAACCAGCTCAGAAATGATCTACAACAAAGTTAGAGAAGCTCAGCATATTGCTGTTTTGAACAGTAAAGACTACAACTTTGATTCTGTTCTCTTCTTTGATGAAGCGAACACAACTGAGGCAATTGGTAGCATCAAGGAGATAGTTTGTGACAACACTGTAGAAGGAGAACCCTTGAACCCAACTACAGGCCTGCAGATTATTGCTGCGTGTAACCCTTACAGGAAACACACAGATCAGATGATCTCTAGGTTGGAATCTGCTGGCTTGGGATACAGAGTCCGAGCTGAAGATACTGATGACAAACTAGGATCCATCCCTCTCCGCCAGCTGGTATATCGGGTTCATGCACTGCCACCTAGCATGATTCCCCTAGTATGGGACTTTGGGCAGCTCAACGACTATACCGAAAAAATGTACATAAATCAAATTGTTCAAAGAATGGTAGGAGCTAATTCAATTAGGCAAGAATACATTAAGATAATCACTGAAGTCTTGTCATCGTCACAAAAGTACATGAGGACAAGGAGAGATGAATGCAGCTTTGTTAGTCTCAGGGATGTGGAACGCTGCATGCAAACTTTTGTGTGGTTCTATAAAAACCACACTATGTTCTTGGCTGAACTGCAGACATTTCTGGAAAGCAGCAAGCCCATGGAAAAGAGTGGGAAAAACCAGAGGCTTTCAGCTGCAAGAGATCCTGTTCTATGGTCTTTTATAATGGCTGTGGGTGTTTGCTATCATGCCTGTCTGGAAGATAAACAAAAGTACCGAATTAAAATTTGTAAACACTTCTCTGGACCTTACAGTAACCACCAAAATGTACTGCAAGAAATTTCACTCATGCAGGACCTCCTCCTGAGTGGTGTTCCTCTGGGCAAAACAATTGCAAAAAATAATGCTCTGAAAGAGAATGTGTTTATGATGGTCATCTGCATTGAGCTACGAATCCCGCTTTTCTTGGTTGGCAAACCTGGAAGCTCGAAATCATTGTCCAAGACCTTGGTTGCAGATGCCATGCAAGGACAAGCAGCACACTCAGAGCTGTACAAAAAGCTGAAGCAGATTCATCTGGTGTCCTTCCAGTGCAGCCCTCATTCTACACCAGAGGGTATCATAAATACGTTCAAACAATGTGCTCGCTTCCAAGAGGGCAAGAACCTGATGGAGTATACATCTGTTGTAGTGCTGGATGAGATTGGCTTGGCAGAAGACTCACCAAAAATGCCTCTGAAAACACTTCATCCCTTGCTGGAGGAGGGATGCATCGATGATAAACCTCTTCCCCACAAGAAAGTTGGCTTTATTGGTATCTCCAACTGGGCTTTGGACCCAGCAAAGATGAACAGAGGCATATTTGTATCACGAGGAGACCCTGATGAGAAGGAATTGATTAGCAGTGCCAAGGGGATATGTTCATCTGACCAGATGATTCAAGAGAAGGTCCGGGATCTCTTTCAGCCTTTTGCCAGAGCCTACCTGAATATTAGTAAAAGACAGGGCAAAGGGTTTTTTGGGCTGCGGGATTACTACAGCTTGATTAAAATGGTGTTTGCAGTCACAAGAATCTGTAAGCAAAAGCCCTCCATTAAACAAATTATGGAGGCAGTGCTTAGGAACTTCAGTGGCCGAGATGATATTGATGCTGTGAAGGTCTTTGCTGCTAGATTAAATGTGAATTCTGGTCTGGAGAACATCAGCAAGATTGACCTGGTGAGACAAAATATATCTTCTGTTGGTCAAGACGATGACTGCCGATATCTTTTGGTCCTGACCAAAAACTATGCTGCCCTCCAAATAGTACAACAGACATTTTTCTCTGAATGTTGTCAGCCTGAAATTATCTTTGGATCCAGCTTCCCCAAGGACCAGGAATACACTCAAATTTGCCGCAACATCAATCGGGTGAAGATCTGCATGGAAACAGGTCAGACTATTGTGCTGCTGAACCTTCAAAATCTCTACGAAAGCTTATATGATGCTCTCAACCAGTATTATGTCTCTCTGGGAGGGCAGAAATATGTTGACCTGGGATTGGGGACTCATCGTGTCAAATGCAGGGTGCATAAAGACTTCCGGCTTATTGTCATTGAAGAGAAGGAAGTGGTCTACAAACAGTTCCCAATCCCACTCATTAACAGACTGGAGAAACATTACCTGGACATCAGCACAGTACTCAGGAATGAACAAAAGGAAATTGTCAAACAGCTGGAGAAATGGGTGCAGTTGTTTGTTACCCTGAACAAACAACACATGACTTATAAATACATTCCAGCTGATGTCTTCATTGGATATCACTCTGACACTTGCGCCTCCGTGGTCCTGCAGGTGACTGAGGGGCTCAAAGAGAGACCTGAGTTGTCTGACACTCAGAAAGAGGTTCTGGATGAGGCAAAGCTCATACTCCTTAACTGTGCCACTCCAGACTCAGTAGTCAGACTGGACTGCACCACACTTCCAAAAGTAGAGACAGAGGAATTAACCAGGATATACTTTGAAGAGCAGAGGCATTGTTCCCTGGCTGAGTTCATCCTCTCCCATAGATTGCTGGAGGAAAGGAGCTATGTTTCTTTCACAGAGGTAGAGAAAGTAACATGTCATTTTCTTATTCTGTTTTGAATATCATGTTCAAAAATCCATGCTGAAACTACGTCTGACTTTTCAAGTTGTCACATAATCATATTATTACGATACATTATGCTGTATTTTTTGTTATCTCCATATTTGCTCACATTTTGTTTTTGAAGGTCACAACATTCTCAAGGCTGTTGATAGCCACCGACATAGGACAACTGCAGCAGACAGCTGACAGGGTTGAACTTCTTTCGCTGCAACAGTTTGATACAGAACATTCTTTTCTTAAAAAGATCAGGTTAGTTCAGATTTAAAAATTGTTTATTCTTTTAAGTTAAAAAACAGTGACTCTTTTAACATTATACATTTTGTTTCTAAATAGTTCACAATGTTTTTTTTTTTTGTTCCTTAGGCAATTTCTGGACTCTGACTATGGGAACAAAATCCTTATCATTCAGACTGAATTTGAAGAAGGCTCACTGAGCACAAACCTCATTGCATCTGCAAAGTAAGCTGTGGCCTTAGCTTTCCTCTATGTTTGAATAAAATTCAACACTATGGTTGGAAGCACTGAATCTTACGTACTTCATTGAATTTCACGTTCCTGATAGGTATTGTGCCATGAACGAAATAAATAAATCAAGAGAAGAAGAAAGAAGAGGGAGGGTGTTTGTGTACTTTATCACCAAACTTCCGAGAATAGGAGGCGGGACCTCTTATGTTGGATTTCATGGAGGTACAATAATGAACTGTTTTATTCAGTTTCTTGTTTGAATGTTCTAGCGGAATACAACTGACTGGATTGATAATGAAAAGCATAACTTGTTTTAGAGAAATTTTCTTAAAAAAAAAAATGAAAATTTGCTCTCTGAATTTTAGGCCCCTGGAAGTCAGTCCATATTGATGACCTTAGGAAATCCACAGATATTGTCTCTGACATTAAAGCCTTGGGAGGATTAACCATCAGCCAGCTTTTTGAGGAGCGGTCACCTACGCCTGAATGTAAATTGCTGTCCGTCTGTTTTGTTGTCGTCTGATTTAAAGAAAGTTTCAAACTTGTGTCTATTTTTGGCTGTCAGTATGCCTGTCCTACTAGTGTCCTTTTGAGATAAACTCATCCAGAAATGATGAAGTTGTGGTTTTAACACTTGTAGCAGAAATTTGTGGAGGTGCAAAGATTACATTACTTAAACAATAATTAATAATTAATTCTTCTTTAGTTGTGTTTCTCATGTTACACTGCTGTTAAAACATTACTTTCACTACAATAATCGTTGATGGTAAAAGAGATGTAAAACTGAAATGTCTGAAGTCACAATTGCATTGATATGTAAAAGTCGGAGAACTGTAGGTATATCTTAAGGATGGCTCCCTGACTTAAAATGTTATGATTTTAGTGAAGTTTATCCATAATATTAAACTATCCTTTGTGTTTTTTCATAGTAGTGGAAGTGGGAGACACACACACAAACAAGGAACAGACTAAGGTACATGAAGACATGGACATGGAGATAGAGACGACTGAGAATATTGAAGACATGTATACAGACGTAAAGCAGACTGAGGCCATTCAAGACATGCATGTGGAACAGACCGAGACTGCAGAAGACTTGTACACTGATGGTGACCAGATGGAAACAGGGGTGCCGGAACATAAAGTAAATGGAAAAACAACTCTATTTATAACAGCTCTGTATTTACAAGTAAAATGTTACGTGTAAAATTGTTGGCCATGTTTGTGAGAGTGCTTTTTGTAGCAGGGCTGGGAGAACATGTTGGACACCACTTCACTGGTGCGCAGCGCCGTGCAGAGTGCTGTCGGAATGCTCAGGGACCAGGTGGACGATGGGTCCCGCAGCACCAAGAGAGTTGAGATCCTGCTCAGCCTCCTTGGTGACAATGACGAGCTGAAAGGTGTTTTTGTCATACTTTCTTAATTTATTAATCTCTTCATATTAATTTATTTTCTGCAACCTTCAGCTTTGCAGTTGAACTGTTGGTGCAGCGGGCAATGCTGGTTCAGGTGTAGGTTAAAATCCATCTCAAAGTATGCTGAGTTTGTACGTAAAGCACTTCCAAACCCTTACCTGCCAAGAAAATCTTTGTTTTGGTTGCTGTGTATCAAAAACCACTAAAAAGCACTTGCCCCTACCCCCTTAAGCTGTGCGGTTAGATTGATTTAGTGAGAATCTGTTTCACCGTTTAAAAGAGCTAAAGGGTTAGACACACCTTTTAAACCAATGCACTCATCTCACACATAACAGGGGCCTATATAATGAAAATCTTCTGCAATTGCTTGTGATAATGTATACTCTTTTCATGCTACAGCAGACTACTAAATATAGTACAGCAGGACGTATCGCACCTACCTTGTGGACATTTTATTTCATTGTGTGATCCTGAGAAAATCGGTGCTTCCTTACAGCACAACTCCTGTCCCTGAATTACTCAGGGCATTCAGGCAGCACTCCAGCAATAAAGTAAACATGGCATAAATACTTGTGGAAGCATTCAGAACTCAAGTTTATTTAACTATAAACAAAAACTTTATTACTTAGGATTAATAAAGCTTTAATGTTATAATCAAATGAAGTGTCACCCAGTGGTTGGTAATACTACACAGCATCTCTAACAACACAGTGCTACGCACCTGCTTTAAACATAGTTTTGAACTTGGCATTGACAGATTTCAGGAATTATTTAAACATTTGTGAGGCCGAAATTTTAAAACCTTTCTGTCCAGTGTACCGTGCACCTAGTCTCATGACCTCTGCTTGCAAGGAAGATTTTAGGCCACCATAATACTGGGCAAACATCGGTTGAACAGCGCATACATTGGACAAACTATTATTGATAATGAGATAAGTGATGAATGAATGAAAATGTAATTTTAAAAGACAAGCTGGAAAGACTTTTTGTTACAAACATTATAAAATACATTGGTGTTGTCATGTTTAAAATGCTGATTTCAGTTTTTAATTTTAGGTGACACTTTTTTTTGTAGTTTAGGTAAATGGTAGTTTACTTCCCTTGTTAATAGAATTTACCTAAGTTGGTGGTTTTTTGGTACGAATTAGCTCTTTAAATGAGGGATAGCTTTGCATGTATAATAATTAAAAGTAGCACGTATCTGGAAGTATTGCAGTAGTGAATCTCTTTAAGACAACCATAAAAACTCTAAACCGTAAGCACTGCTCAGTCATTCCCAACATTCAAGAAAGGTCTCTTTTTGTTCTCCTGATTTGCTCTATTACATTATTTGTTTAAAAAAGATACAAAAGCATTGGAATTAGACTAAATGATTGTGCATCAAGAATTGTGTGTCTGCATCTGTGTGTCCTTGGTGAAATACACTTTTGTTTCCTCTGAATAAATGTAAACTTTTTTTTTTATCTGCACAGCTGTATTTTTGAAAATAGTAAAGAAACGCCTTCACTTGTTGCTGCGGATGCATGATGAAAAGACTTTTTCCCCAAAGAACTGGGTTTTCAAAGAAGCGTCCAATGTTGATGCCCTGCAGGAAGGAGGGACTTTCAGGTGAGTGCCTTGTCACTTGTATGCCTGCAAGTTTTTCTTTTTTATTCTTCTCACATGCATGTCCATACTGAAGGTGCACAAAAGATGGAACTTTAGGTGCAATATGTATATTGTACAGACTGTCCTAAACTTATAATTGGTTTAGGTACTGACAGCTGGGTCATAAGTCATATCAGTCACAAGTTGTATGTCAGATCATACTCATGACGGTGATTTTTTTTTTTTTTTTTTTTTTTTGGGGCAGTCCNATATATTTAGTTTGCACTGTTTTGAGTCAGCTGGCTGGATATGTTTTTTTTTTTTTTTTTTTTTTTTTTTTATGGGGCAGTCCACCAAAAAGTAACTTCTCTTCAAACATTTGTTGATGTCTTTGACCTGTTTTGTTTTATTTCTGGCCACAGTATAGTGTATTGTCTATAGTATTATTAAATAATTCATTACTGTATTCTTTACCAAAATTTCTTTTTAAAAAAGTACCATGTGTTCATAACATTTTAAAGTACTTCAGTATTTTGCGCCATATGACAGTGAGATGTAGTAAGCACAAGCAACGTGTCTTGCAACTGTTCTATTGATAAGCTCCCTGAACTTATTGATGGCCAGTCATCAGTCATTTGCACGATTGCTACAGAGATGATGCTATGGGAGAAGCAGCGGTGGTTGTTGGTAGATGTTTATTGCTTGTTGCCATGTCTGCATGCAGCACCAGTTGTTTTGTGGCACTGTCGTGTTGGGTTAGGATACGCGAAATGATGGTTGCAGGCTGTATGTGGCCACTGCCACTGCAGTCTTGTATGACATTTTCCTTATGCAGTTGTTATACTACGATGTCACACATGCATACAGTGCAGGTATATGCGTGCAATGTTTTAACACATTTTCATAAAATTTTTCATCTACAGTATGAGTGTTCAATCACGTTGTAAATGTTTTTGTGCGGCTTTTGCGCAGGTACTGCACATTACAAGATGTTCATTTAATACATTTTTAATTAGCTATAAGATGCTCATTCATTTACCAGAATTCCTAGAAATCATAAAAATATATTTTTTGACAATTTTGATCATTTAAATTTTTAAATTATTAATATTATGTATTTGTTTATTATTATTATTGACCATCATCACATGTCATGTACATTGAGTAAATTGCAAATTGAGGACAGGCTGTATAAGGTAAAGTTCCAAGTTATATTTTACCAAAATTCAATTACTAAGCATTATATCTGATAGGTATTTAGATATTATTATTTATTATTAAGATTTAGTTTGTAACTGTTGGCTTCACTGATTTCAGGCACACTTTGTGGAAACGAGTCCAGGCGGTGCTCATTCCATTTTTGGCCCAGCTAATTTCTGTCATTGACCGTGACTACAACCTAAACTTGTTGCTTGATGCCAACTCTGGTGAAGCTGTAAAGAAGCTTTGGCTTGATATCTTCTCAAATGAGAAGCTGCTTGTCATTCCATATGTAAACATGGACAGCAGGTAGGTCAATGTGTGAATGCAGAGGTCTTCATCTCTCTTGGGCAGTATCACTTACAGTGTCATTCAACATTTTTTGTGTGCTGAGCACTGGTAGCAGTGAAGAGGTCATGGGTTCTTTATAGCAGAAGAAGAATAAATGATGTTATTTATAGTATAATGTTTAAATGTATAAATAATGTCTCAAATGCAGTGGGTGCTCTGTCTAGTGAAGAACCCCTACAATAACAAATTAAATATTCAGAAACATTTTTTAAATGTTGGCAAATGTGTGTATATCAAGGATGAGTGTACTATAATAACTACAGTAGGTATCCTCCTACTTGAAAGCATAATGTGTTCCTCGAAATCAGCTCTTATAAGTCAGAGATGTAATTATTATTAATTTCAATGGAAAAAAATTGGGCTTGAGTCTTGTTCCTTGTTAACATGAAAAATCAGCCTCATAACTTGGTAAAGGGTATTAATTTTACTTGTACACAAAAACTCACAAGCCAAAGGATTTGTATCTTTGGGTGTGCTTGTATAGCTCGGTTTTAATGTGTTACATACATGCGTTAAAATTTTCAGAATTCAAAGGAAAAGTAATTCATATGTAATTTCTAGTAATTAATAACTACTGGTAATTATTAAATATGCAAGTTGTTCTTACAGAATTTCTGTGTTTACAGTTCCCAAGCAAAGACCATCCTCGTTCAAAGGTACATTACGGCAGACAATAGTATGGGCTGTAGTATGCCCTTTAGTTGGAGGATCAAAGACTACCTGGATGAGCTCTGGGTCTATGCTCTGCAGCGGGAAGGTAATGGCCAGTCTAGCTGACTGTCATATCACAGTCTGCTCAGGTTTCCATTTCATTTTAATGTTAACTCTTTGTTAGGCCAAACCCTGGGACAATTTGAAGAATTCTTCACCAAGACACCCCTGGGTAGATACATAGCAGATGCAGACAGACAAATGCAGCAGGAGTTTTTCCAGAGGTACCTTCAGGATTACATCTCCATGACGATGAAAGTGACTTCAGAAGAACAACTACAGGTTGAAGTCTCTTGTCTTTGCTTTTGTTGACTTCCCAGTTTTATCTATGAAGGCTATTTTTATGAAATATGCATTTTTAAACCTAATCATGAGAAGAAGACCACATGGTCTTTTTCCTTGTTTCTGTTAAAATAAAATTTTGCAGGTATATTCCACATTATCACAAAGTCTAATGATACTTTTTATTCAAGTTGCTTCCTATTTTACCCTCAAAATTTTTGGATAACGCAGCACCTTGATCTGTACTGTGTTGCAATTATTGAATGTATAGAGAAAGCAAGAGTGTAATGTTTGTCCTGACAAAACTTATTAAATAGCTGCTATTTAAGTTGAAAATTCTTGAATAGTTAGTGACAGAAGGGTTGTCACAGTTTTGTTGAATCAGTGTATGAATGTAACTTTTCTAATATTACCCTCAGCTCTTCTGTGGAGCGCTGACCTGCTGTGTCAATGAGCTGAGAGCCCGACTTGAAGCAGATGGTGATGAGGTCCCCACCCTGCCCTGGGTTCATGCTGCGTATGAGGAATTCAAGAACCGCCTCCAGAACTTCTCCCGGATGTTGATTATTGAGCCTAAAATAGCCCAGGTTCTTCTGAGGAACCAGTATTCCATAGTAGGGGCTGAACTAGTGAGTGTTCCCCAAACTGAAGCTGACTGCTCTTCAAAGCTCTGGCTGACCACTTATTTTCGTTACTGTTGCAGTGCAGATATCTCTGTCCCTCTATATCTGTACCCTAAGGATGACCCCCCCCCCCCCTTTCAATTGAACGGTTTTCAATAAGTTTGATGGCTTATGTGAATAATGACATTGTGGCATGGCGACTAGTGTTGATGTCTCACAACACCAGGCCAGAGTGAGAGGATGCCCATTCAGTCTGTGTGGAGTTTGCTTTTTCAAAAGTTTCCTCTCACAGTCCAACGATGTGTGTTTCAGGCTAATTTGTAACTCTAAAATCGCTCATACTGTGTGTCTGTGAGTGTATTTTGTTATTCTGTTGTATACATTATTGAATGACTGCAGAGGGTATAATGTAGCATTACACCCTTTAGAATCATTAATAGTGCACTCTTTTACATTCTGCTTTTGGGGTAACCGTGTCCCAGAGCTGACCTCTTCATGTTTCTCTGGTTAGGTCTTGGATGTATATGCTGCCCGGGCCAGTGTGGAGTACTTAGAGCCACAAGCGCTGAGTACAGATGGCGAATGCTTGGCCTGGCTGATGCAGGTGAAGAGGCTGCAAGTGCCAATCGAGCTGGTCTGTTCTGAAGAAAATGTGGCTCACTGTGGGCAGAGGAGCAAGGAGCTGGTCCGCTTTGTTCGGTGAGCTGGGGCAGACACTTTTCATATTCAGTTTACAGACTGGACATTAAATGTGTAGATTTTTTTAAAAGCTAGTTTTTTTTAATTAAAAGATGCTTTTTTTGTTTGGCATGCTGGTAGGTCTGGCTGGAATCGTATTTTTTCTATATCACTATTTGTGGAACACATGCTACTGGGGATAGAGCAACTAGAGAGGAAGCTGCAGCCAGTTGTACTAGACCACACAAAGAGACTGGCCAAGGTTAGTGGATTTCTTTTTTCTCTTCATTTGCCTTTCAGATCTTTGTTTCTGTTCACAACTCAAAATGCTTGCAGTTACAAGAATGGCCGCTTTCAAATAGTGATATACTTTGTTTTATATAGGTTCTATAAAAACACTTTATAATGAAAAGACATTGGTTACAGCAATAATTCAACCGAAAATACTGTAAAAACTGCATTCAACAATTGCAGCAAAAAAAATGACTATAGAATAAGAACAAAAGAGGAAATATCTCTATAGTGAGAGTGAGAAAGCATTAAATGCGCTGAGAATTTAATGAAAGGGAAATCCAGTTTTGGAGTGCAGCAGGAAAAGGCTTTTCACAGAGTTTTGGTTGTTCTTGAGGGACGTAAAAAACGAGTCGAATGAAGAAAAATCACGGTAGAGTCTAAAAGAAGGTCAGAGGAGTACCGAGGCTCCAAGATGTGTAAAGCTTTATAAGAAAGTAGGAGGCTTGTAAAGTCATCTTGAAACTTTACTGGAAGATGGTGTAGGGATTCTAAAACAGTTTTATGGACCTTTGTCAGAATTCCAGCTTCTGGTTTCTGACCCTCTCTGGAACTTGTCTGCTGGACTTCAATGCCAAACTGAGGAGGCCACTGTAGTAATAGATTCTACAGAAAACAAATGTGGTGAATAGCTTTTATAGCAACAGAAAAGGCATCATGGGACACAAACACTCTTTCTTACATGAAAAACTGAGGTTTCAATTGTTTTCTTCACAATTAAGAATCAAAAGGATAAGGATCAAATTTTAATACAATAACACTGAAAGTGTAATAACACTGAAATTAAAGTACAGTATAGTGTGCATATAAAAATCCAGCATCTGTGTTGTGTCAATAATAGAGGGGTGTCAAGAACAATGGTCCCAGTCTTTACATGTGGGAAGTTGTAAACCATGTAGGATTTAGCATCAGTAGTGCTGAAACAGTTGTGTCATTGTTTGCTGTGGGCATGGATTTGAATATCATTAGCATAAAAATGATAGCTCAAGCTATGTTATTTTAATATGTGACCAAGTGGGAACATGCACATATTCCATAGCAGAGGGTGTAGCATTGAACCTGGAGGAACACCAGATTTGTAACTTCACTTTAACTCGTAACTTTCAGCGAAGTAAAGTGAAACTAGCAAAATGGGTAGTGTTGGTGAGTAATCCCCAAGTTGAACCATTTAAGCACAGTGCAGAAGACTCCAAAGTCAATCTCAGAACATTTAATGGTGTTAAAAGCAACGCTGAAAAATAAAATATATAGAGAACCACAAACAGCTGTCACCAAGACGTCTTTAGTAATTGTTCTGGGGCAGCTTCTGTGTGGTGTAGTTGGTTGAAGCCAGGTTGGAAAAAGGTTATTTCCACTTAGAATGAGCTGTTGAGATACAATTCATCTAAGTTTTTCCAGAGAAGGTCCAGTTTGAAATAAGATTTTTAGGTTACCAAAAGACATATTTGTTTTTTCAGACACAGGTATGAGTGATGCTTTTTTTAAAGGCTGTTGTTACAACATCAGTGTTCAGGGATTTTACACATATTATGTTTAGGGGAAAAAAGGAGGCCAAGACCTGGAAAGGCAGAATGAAATAATAGTGAAGGAATGGGAACTAGTGAGTGGCTGAGACCATTTGCTTGAACGAATATCTTTGAACCTTTCTCTGATATAAAACCACTTCTGTGAAGTCTACAGAACAGTATGACCATCACCACGTACCATGTCCACTGTATTTGTCAGATTTTAACATATTGAAACGTATGCATACCCACTGCTCAGCTGGCACTGTCTTTTTTGGCATAACTAAACTGCTTGGAGATTCTGAAATGAAGGAGGAAATGGATTACTGAAGTGTCTTTTGGAATTTCTTAAGGTTTTGCAGGACACCTCTGACTTGAAGTCTAAGTTCACTTTTGAGAACGTGATTGAAGTACTTAAGGCCTGCAAGAATCGGGCAAGTGAACAGATTTTCAGGTAAGAAATTCCACTTTCACTACTCTGTGGTAGCAAACAGTTTTTTCTGAAAAAAAAATTGGTTAATATAGTATATAATTAGTGTGTAGTGTGAAAAGACATCAGTGAGTCATCTGTCTTATTCCCTCCAGGTTTGGGTTTCAGCCCTGCCCAGTCTGCTTAGGAGACCCCCAGGATCCAATCAGTCTGCCCTGTGAACACATCTACTGCCTGGCATGCATTAAAAAGTGGTGCCTTTTCCCAGGCCAAATGATGTGCCCGACATGCAAGCAGGAGGTCCCTGATGACTTTGATTTCAAAGTGTCTGAAGATGTTCGGTAAGGGCTACAGTCAGCCTTTTAATTCAGTGAGATTCATTCATTTAATGGATCTAATAATTTTCTTAGCCAGAGATGTTATTTAAAAAGCACACATAATGTTTTTCCTTGTTCATATACTTAAAAAAACTTTGTATTGGACATTTATAAAGGTTGCAGCAGAAACTGAGTGTTTGATCTGCCCTCCCCCAATATTTATGGATTTATAATTAAATTTTTTTTTATTATTCCTATTATCCTTGTTCCAGAGTTCTCATCTGTCAGAATGCCCAGTTCAGAAAGCAGTGCAATGCGTTTTTCATCGATCTAGTGACCACTGCCTGTTTCAAGGAGAACACTCCTCCCTCCCATGACATCATCCTGCATCTGCTCTCATTTCTCATGGTGGAAGTAAACATTCCCTCACTCTGTGGTAGGTTCTGAATTCCCAAAAACACATTCGTCCTTCCTCAATGTTGACACGGGTTCTGTTTCCTTCACACCTTGTGTTCTTGTTAAGATAAAATCGAAGAGAGCAAAGGTACCATGACAGGAGTAGTGCAATTTTGGACTAAATACAGTTTAATACTTTTTGTCAGTGTTTTCTGTGTTTTTACACATTAAAATATTGAATTTCCTGTAACACTTGGGTTTTGTCTGTCTGTCTGTCTGTCTGTCTGTCTGTCGCCATATGTTTTGATAACCTTTTTGCTGTTTTATTTAGCTCTTGGAAATACTTTAAATGTAACATTATTTTTTGGCACGGAGGATCCTTCCTTTGCAAGTCACACATTACAGTTTTGTAATGTGTACAAAGGTGATTTTGTTTCACATTTCATTTCTCCTTTAATAGATCGCCCGCTCTTGCTGACCAAAGCTCTGTCACCTTTTGATGACTCTGTAGACAAAAATCCAGTGGTACGTTCAGTAGTCCTCAAACTCCTCCTCAAGTACAGGTAAGCACTCAATTGTGGGATAATAATTGGAAGAACACTTCACAAATATTTGGAAAAAATTCATGTTGGGATGATGTTGGGAATTATTATTTGCAGTTGATGCAAAGACAAAAACACCATGTCATTCTTGTTAATATATCACTCATTAGCTAGTGAATCTTACTGAACTTTTCACCTGCGTTTCTCAGTATTAAAGTTGAGTAGAATTGAAATCTAGTTCAAACACTTTTAAGGGTAAAATAACATTTCATAATGCAAGTCTTGCTGCTACCCTTTATATACATTTAATATTTAAAATCATGCTTTTCTCCAAAGTGACATATTGCTAAATTGCTATCAATTATTTATTTTTACTGGTAATTTTTGCTGTTTTACAATTTAGGCCAAGTGCCTTTCTGTAATGTACTACAGCGGAAGGTGGAATTCAAACCTAGGTCCTTTAAATGTAAGGTGGCACCTCTCCTGCCTCAGGAATCCATGCTGTTGTTGTTTCACATGCCCGAATTAACGTCTGTTCTGCTTTCTATGTAGGCATCTTGCTCTCAGATGCGTGTGTTCCATAATCGTTTTTCCTCCTTGTACTGAACCTCTTGTATTGAATTCAAAATTTGTGTGTCTTAAAGCTTTGTGGATGTCAAAGAGTACCTACAAAGGCATCTGGCTGCAATAGAAAAAAACAACATTTTGGAAGAAAAGGACAAAACTGAGCTGTACTCTCTTTACATAAACTGCCTTGAGGTACAACACTGTCCATTGCTTTTTATTTTTCCTTAATTACTTTGCATGACCACAATTTGTTTTCTGAGGTGTCAGTTTGAATTCAGCTTTCCTATCTGTACAATGAAGAAGTAGCCTTGCATCCCAGTTTACCCCCCACCCACCAGCACCTCTCCCTCCACTCACCTTGTCCTTTTTCCAGGACTCAATGTTTGAGAGGATGCAGTGTCAAACTACTACGGAGCAGCTGATGCAGCTGCAAGAAGAGAGAAACTTTTTGTGTGACTTCCTACAGTCTCAGTGCAAGTCTCCAGTCACAGCCACCATTGAGTATCTGCAGCAGATTGCTAGAGTGCGCCTGTCACTAGATTTGGCAGCACACCTGCTGGTGGACATGTTAAATGGCTCAGGTAATGAGACCTTGGTTGCTTACTTGTTGGCTGTTGACAGGTCTAAGTTGAATCTCACATGTAATGTTTATGTCCAAGCACGTTGTGAGAAACCATTTGAAGGGGAAAAAACTACAGTGTAACAAATACATTTATTTGGACATTTTGCAAAGCAAAGCTGTGGAAACATATTTTGTTTGCCAAACTGTCAAAAAACTTTTTCCCCTTTTATCAATATTTGGAACAGTTTCCTCTATTTAATAATTTCAAGTCAAACAGTGTTTACAAGATTAAAATATTCTAGTAATATGATAGCAATTTGGAACCTTTATTCTGTATAACTTTTGTAATATAACTCGTACGTTTTCACCTGCTGTAGCAAATGTGGAACTTCAGACTGCGGTCCAGGCCTTCCTGAAAAGTGTGGAAGACCTGTGTGTGAGGAGTAGGAATGATTGGTATCGCATTTACCTGATTCGCAAGGTGTGCAGCCAGCATGGTGTAGACTTTGTACATAAACTGCTTAAGATGCCCATTCTGGTGTGGCTGTTCCCGGAAGAGTTGCACCTGCAGGTATTTATAACGATAAATGATTCTCTTCCCATACTTAATGTGGCAGAAATATAGCTCTGTATAGTTATGCATATGCAACATACTTGTTTTTTCTAGGATGAGACTACTGGGCAAATGGACCAGTTTCTTGTACACGGAGAGCAATACAAGTGTGTCCGTGAGGCCGTTGCCAAGGCCATGATCGAAGGCAAAATGGAAGCAATTGATAAGGCCTGTGAGGTAAGTGTCTAAATTGGTCTTTTAATTTTTTGACAGTCATATCCCATGCAATTTTTTGTGAAAGATGTGTCTGAAAGACACCGTAACTTCGGGGCTGCACACGGTGAGTATTTCACTTATATTTGTACGAGTAAATTCCTGTCTGCATATGTCAAGAAACTTAGGCGCTCACACCGGTGTGAGTGACCTTTGACGCAGAATGAATTACTGTATGATATTAGCGGAATAAAAAGTAGAGGTTCCACATGCAGCTAACCTTTATGTACTTGTGCATGGCTTTCAGCATTGTTCACGAATTGTGGTTCACACTACAGTGGACTACTTTTTGTCTAGTCTTTGAGAAAAAAGTTTGTGTGCTGTTATGGAACAAGTAATTTCCTTATCTGGTCAGTTTTCATGAACAATTACTGGTTAATATGAGATACGATTATAATTGTGTGTTTACTGTATGTAAGCTTATGTTTTCCTTTTTCATGCAGAGCTGTGAATGCTTCCCTCCAAAGAGAATACTTTACCTGCTCCTGGCACTCTTCAGAGAGGTTACTTGTCTGTACAAATCAGCCAATCCTGCTGTCTACCCCAGACAGCAAGTAAGGGTACACCCACTTTGAGGACATGTCATTTTAGTTACTCTTAAAATGATTACTTTTATATATGTGGGCGAGTTTGAAGTATATACATTTGTTTAAGTTGTTTAAACAGCTTACTGCTTAACCTTTGATAACTCTGATATTTTAAAATATTATAAATATTTTTTCAGACTCGAGGGAAGAATTGCAACTTGTTAGTCAAAGTGTCGTCTGCTTATGAAGTTTGTCATTGAACCACTGCTCTCTCCTCTCTGTCAGCAATATGAGGCTCTAGAGGCGTTCATTCAGACCTCCAGACTGCTAGCCAGTCCAGAGCTGAAGGCCTTTGCTATGGACTTGGTGCGCAACAAGCTGGGGAGTCTTAGTGTACAGGCAGAGACCCCTGATGGGGGGCATGTGGTCATGGAGCTCACCATTCACTTGGCTGCAGTGCTGCACTGTGGGAATAATGGGGTACTCATTCCCCTCCGACTACTGGCCCAGGATCCTGCTAAAATGCAGGTGGGACCCCAGAAACCCCCACTTTCCTCTTTTGCACAATGTCATATATAAATCAGCCATTGTAATGGACATGTCTCCTTAAGAAATGTTTTAGTACATATTATAATTTATTAAGTATTAGAATTCTGAGGTTGCATAGATCAAATTGTTGTCCTTATTATAAATTTTTGAATACATGTTAAATAGGATGCTCAGTGTTCTAACTGAACAGGATTTGTAGCATCTGTAGTCAGAAGTGCACCTCCTTAACCACCAAACTGTTGAAACTGTTGTAATGTGTCTGTCTTTGGGTGTTCAGGGAGCCTTCATACCCACCATGCCTGAGGACATGCTTGCTGTTGCACAGCAGGTGATGGGACAGTTGCAGTGGTATTGTGAGTACTGTTTTCTCAAGTGTGTATAGATGAGGGTCTCACACTGAGTCTGATTTATTCAGTTAAACCACAAGGGTAAATATGGCACGATAAGAAATGTGTTATTCTAATAAAAACTATTACATTGAACAGGCTCTGTTTTTTCTTCTTTTCCCACAAGCTTGTCCCAATGGTCACTATTGCACCATTGGTGAGGTAAGCACTGTTTGTGTCTATGTGGTCAGTATATGAACACTTAGCTTTGCTTCCTGGTCTACCCCATTCCATTACTAATGGGTCCCTTTTCTTCATTTGAAGTGTGGCAGGCCGATGGAAAAGGGGCGCTGCCCAGACTGTGGGGCAGAGATCGGAGGAGAAAATCACATGCCAGTACATGGTTTCAAAGTGACCAATATACAGTAAGTCCTCCAGGAATGGGTTGCCTAGACTCAAAAAGTTTTTTTTTTTTTTTTTTTTTTTTTTTTTTTAATGTTGCTAGTTTTATAATTTTTGTCCACTAATACCACATGGTAAACATGATTACTGGTGGGTGCTACTAAGGCACCATCTATAGCCTGATAGTAAGTTCAAATGCTACTGTTCATGTTTATGGTGATGGATGATGCTGGCAGGGTGACAGATTAGTCTGATTTGTGGTCTTGTTATGCAGAGGTGACCGTACCCAGACAGGCCACATCCTTGGAGATCCGAGGAGGAGAGATAACCCAGACATG
>UFQX01001144.1:0-23552 GCA_900497675.1 Arapaima gigas
ATAGCATTTTTCCCACAGGTGCCTAAGACTTTTGAACAGGACTGTAACAGGAATGTTCAGCTCTGGTCTTCTGGGGCAGGCAGGGTATCCTGGTTCTAACATATACCCTCCCAAGTAGTCCTACATGGTGCTATATCACTTCACGTGTTATTTTAGGCATCACTTAGGATTAATTTAAATCTATTAAATCGATAAACACACAGGAATCTCGTCCGTGAGAAACGGAGCGACACCGTGTGCTTTAAGAGGTGAAACAGACAAAAACCTTCATATAAACAGGCCCAAGGAGTCTTATAAAACCACACATCACCATAACAGTTGACGGAAGGAATAAACTTTAAAAGAACATTATAAACATAATGCTACGCTGCCGTGCATTAAATATTGCTCACAAAAAGGTCAAATAAAACCAACACGTTAGACTTTGGCACAAATTTGACTAGAATAATATGACAGTTTGTCATCGTGTCTCCAGCTGAAGGGGGGCTAGTGGGGTGCGGAGGGGGGGGGGTTTCGGGCGAATTAGAGCTTGCGAAGCTGTTTGTTTTCCTTCCCATAATTTCCGCTTCGATTTAATTTGCTCAGACAGCGAAGTTCCTGAACAAACACGAGCAGATACACATCTGCCAGCGTACGTGCGCACGCGCCTGGTCTCCGACCCGGCTTGGCGAAGAGGGTCCAGATGTGCGGGAATCTTTCAAAGTTAAACATTCACTGCTAAAGCTGGGTGGTCTGACCAGGTTTGAGGGGGTCAAAGTGAAATGCTGCGTAAACTGCGCTCAGATATGGACCTGCTCCAGGGTTGCGCTGCGCCCCGAGGAGCACAATATTTGACTTTTATCTCAGGGTCCAAAGGCTGCTGTCCTAAGTTAGTGCAACAGATCCATTATGTAATCATTAAAGGGCCTATTTTTCATTAAACTCGAATTTTCCATCGACTTCATAAGCCCTGGATTTGGGTTTTTACTGCTCGCGTCTGATGTGTAGCAGCTGCCCGAGTCCTGAAAATATATTTTTCATTCTTTCAAATCATTTATTTCTCAGTAATGTGTTAATGAATAAAAACAACAGCATAAAACCTTGATACCGCCTAACAGTTTCAACATGAAGTACTTATAAAGGCGCAACTTTACCGATTGGGAAAACTGAATACGTGCATTGAGGGTTTTTTTAATGTATTTACACCGGTAAGACATCAAAAAAAAATCAAAGTTTTCAGGCTTTACTGTGAATCTGAAAGTGTTTTAGAGGTCAGTCAATGAACAATGAAAGGAAAAAACAAGAAGCGGTCAGAGATCCGGCAAAGGGAAGTAACCGCTTGTGACTTTTATGAAGTGCTGAGCAAAGCAGTTTGTCCAGGATGGGTCACATGAGCCAGATGGTGCTTGGTGAGCACAGAAACCGCAACACGGCGTCTGAACGACCCCCCGCAGAAGGGCCGGTTCAACCAAGCTGTCGCTGACCAGGCGCTTCACCAAGACCTGGACGTGTTCTTGCATGCAGATGCGAGCTCACCAGGCGGTGCAGCGGTTAATGGTGGGAGCGTAACTGCTGTCGCACCAGGAGCCACATTCCTGACATCAAATACCTCGGGGGAAAACCCAGCTGTTCTGACAAACAAATAATAGAATAAGGCCAAAGATGCCAGGTGTTTGTGCCAAAAATCCATCTATGGAACCATTTAAGGCCTTTTGAGAGACGTGGTTGGAGGTGCAGCGTGTGGGTTATACCCTTCGACATGTTCTTAGTATATCCATGTTCTACATTCGTCGCCGTTTTGAAAAAAAACTGGGAAATATAATCTGTTAAAAGAATATTTGCTGGTTTGTTTATTAAAGCCCCGTCCCGGCATATTTGCATAGTTCGATAAACATCGTGGCAGAGAGTTTTCTTTTGCTCTTGGCCCTCGCGCTACAAGTGCAGCTTATAAAAGTTGTTTTAAAACTTTGTTACGCCGCTAGTTTAAATTGCCGTATTACAAGCTTGTAAGAATTTTTCAGCGTTTCGAGGATCATTCTGTATGTGCCTCCCCGGCGGCTGCAGAGATAAGGAGTGAAAAGTTGCAGCACGTCCACGCTGCGCTGAACTTTGTCCCACATTCAGGCTCTCGAAAACAAGCCAAGTATAAATAGGAGGCGCAAGCAGGGTTGGGACGTATTTGTGCAGAAGAAGCACAGCTGGAAAGACCAAGACTGAGAGCGACTTTTACTAGACCGTGAGTAGCTGTGCAGTTCCTCTCTTTCAGAATATCGGGACAGAAATACGATAGCAGGAGTTGAGCAAACCGTCTGTCGACCTGCCTGTATCCGATTTACCGACGGCATTTAACGTCTTCTGTCTGCATTGTTTATCGAAGCTCTAAAACGTGCTGGAAAGACGCTAAAATAGGACCTTTATTGGCAAAAGAAAAAGTGCACATTTGGCAGCCGCGTGCAATTCAAGCTGTCAGCGTTTCTCCCGTCATTCGAACGCGGTTTTTAAAAACAGGTATGAAGTTTTTGCGAGTTTCTAAAGAGCACTCGAGTACGTTTTTAGTGGGCGAACTTGGGACGACACGGCTTTGAATGTTTAAAAAAATCCCCCCCCCAAAAAAAAACGACCGACTGCGATGCTTCCTTTGCAGAAGTATTCCCCCCCTTTCTTTCAGTCTCCTGTTCTCCTCCTTTGTATGTTATAGCTTCTAACTGAGAACATTCAGACACCAAAGGTCTTCTGCAGTACTGAGGAAGCACTGAGCAGCACGTGAATTTTGCACCGTCGGTCAGACGTGCGGAACAGCGCCGCGGCCTCCTCTCACCGGTTCTTTGTTCTTTTCTGATCTTGTCATCCTTGTGCAGCCGAGTTCCCCCCCCCCACTCCCCGCAGCCATGCGGACATGGCTCGGCCTGGTCCTGGCTCTCTGCCTGATCCCGTGGGGAGGGGCAGAGAGCGAGGACAAGGGGGGCCGCTGTAAGCCAGCCCCTCCCTGGATCGTCGGAGAGGTGGCGCCTATGAAGGCTGCCTTGGGGACGGTCACTGTCGTGGCCCTTCTGAAAGCCAGCTGATACTACTGCTTAGTGCAGGCTTCCAGGTAGGTGACCAAGATCTGAGGCTCATTAATATGGCCCTCGTTCTAAAGGTAGAGGAAACTACCAGGCCAGCTTTCCCAACTAGTTACCTGCTTGCAAATCTAAACAGCTGCTGACAACCAGAGGCTAAGAATAGACCAGGCAACTTGGTAAACAGCCGATGACGTGACCCAACTTGTCCCTGTGCAGAATGGATGCTCTGCACCAAAAGCTGGAGCAGCAAGGCTTCGATAACATCACCTACATGGTAGTGAACAGTCAGGAGCTGGACGCAAGGATCTTCCACCCCTTCCTGAGGCAAAATATGGCAGAAAACATCACTTTATATGCACAGGACCCCACCCAGGACGACGTTTGGACGATTCTGTCCGGGGATACGGGCGACTTCTTGGTGTATGATAGGTGAGCTACGCCCGCACAGCCATCACATGCGCGAGGACACCTGCACCTGCTCTCACCTTTCCCATACCTGCTCTGAACGTTTCCACACCTGCTCCCCTCTTTCCCGCACCTGCTCTCACCTTTCCCACACCTGCTCCCCTCTTTCCTGCACCTGCTCCCCTCTTTCCTGCACCTGCTCTCACCTTTCCCATACCTGCTCTCAACTTTCCCACACCTGCTCCCCTCTTTCCCGCACCTGCTCTCACCTTTCCCATACCTGCTCTCAACTTTCCCACACCTGCTCCCCTCTTTCCCGCACCTGCTCTCACCTTTCCCATACCTGCTCTCAACTTTCCCACACCTGCTCCCCTCTTTCCACCGTTGATGTCATGTGAAGATCTGCAGCATTAACTTATCGTTTATCTGCCAGGTGTGGCCTTCTCACTCATCACATCTCCATGCCGTACTCTGACCTCTCCCAGCCGTACATGGAGGATGCCATCAGAGACACGTACTGCAACAGCACCTGTGCAACCTGCTTATCGATGGTAATACCTGTTAGCTGCTGCATGCAAGGATGTTATTGTTGAGCTGTCTAGCCGTCCATCTGGGGTTATATTTATATGTGGCAAGAAATTATTTGGAAAACTTCCGTCTATTCTGGATTCAGTATTGTTTCTCCTGTACTTTCCTGACCGAAATTGTCGTGCCTAATCCACAAACTTAACCAAAAATGTGGTTTTCCTCCCCGAAGGACCCAGCGAAAACTGAACTATGCCACAAGCCAGTGGAAACGAAAGAGGACCTGAACGAACCTCCTCAGCCTCATCATCCTCACGGTCACAACCACGACGGGTCTCACGGGCACGGTCACCATCACAGCCACGGCCGTCACGGTGCCCGAGATGGCGGTCACGAGCACCACGAGCACGCTCCCAGCCACCACCACAGCCACGTAGACCAGTTATCCCAGCAGGAGGCGCGAGATCTCCCACCACAGCTGAGTCCTCAGCAGGTAGTTCTAGAGGCATGAAAGAAGCAGCAGGCCAGGTGAAAAACGCAGTACAGCTGACACCAGCAGGTAGAGAGCCCCAACGCTGTCCTGCCGGCCAGCTGATGCTGACACTGACGTCAGCCGTTCGGCAGCAAAGGGGAAAACAGACCCGCTGCCCTCTGACACTGCGAGGGGGAGCTTCCCTCCTCCTGACAGTGACATGGCTTCGCGGGCCACGCCCACACAGTTAGGGAAACCTGACAGTGACGAACACCCCCTGCTGCCTGACAGCAGCGCCAGTCCACCTGAGTGTGACCCCAGGGTGTCAGCACCTGACCGTGACAGGGGCAGTAAACAGGGTCTCCGCTCTGCTGCACTGCTTCCTCGAACCCTTCAGGTGATAACTGCATTAACACCTCGGAGCAGAAACACTCAAAGCTCCCACAAGCGCCCTGGGGCTCGATATAAAGCGTTGATCTTACCAACTAGTATTAATCCAGGATCTGAGGCACCTCCAGGCCACAGGGAACAGAATAGATATGTATTTCCAAGAGGTAGTGAAACTGAGGGAGAGAAGTTCCAAAGAAGAGGAGGATCCCTGAGGCTTGGAGGTGCCCTTTCCTTGGATCTTTGGTTAGACATGTCACTGCTCTTCCCCTCACGAACACCAGCGTTGCCTAAATGAAGCCAGGTGCAGAAACTACGCTCTAGTGGCGCCTGTTGGAGACCAGGCAATGCTGGTCGGGAGGGGAAGGTTTTGACCAATGCTGACCTCCGACATCTATCTCCAAAAACCCCTTAGAAGAGCTTTCCCGCTTTACCCCTCGTCAAAATCCGCAAATCCTCCCTCAAAGCCACCAGGCATGAGGTGAAATCCAAACCTCGGGGGGGAGCGAATGAACGCAAACGTGACACAAAGTGACCATTCTAGTTCGAATGCAACCTCCGGCACTGCAGACCCTTCCTCTCGCTACCGTCTCGTCTCTAGCATCGGTTTGGCTTCATCTTCATCAATGTGATCTTTGTCTGCAAGTAAATCACCTCACATGAGTTGCGTTCTGTTCAAAACGGCATTAATGAGGTTTGCGACCTTTTTTGAGTATCGCTTGCTGATGCTGTGATGGCAAACATCAGATTTGATGAAAGCCACGCAAATGTATAAAATACGGTTATAAATAGCCAACGTCTATTGGGAAGTAAAGCTACGGACGTCCATCTCCAGATGGAGCAGGAAGGGAGTCGTTGGGGTCCAGCCAGTGTGAGAGTTTGGAGAGACTTTGAGACGTTACGTGTACTTCATGAAGGCGCTGGGAAAAAAAAAGTTAATCCCGTGCGACCTGAAAACCTGTACGTGAAATGTTGCAAACTCTTCAAAAGTTTCTGAGAGGCTCCGCTTGAAATGTGGAAAATGATCAATAAAGATGGATTAAATGTTTTGGTCTGTGTGGTTTATCAACGGTTATGGAAGGATGTTCTGACAAAAATCTCCAAAGTGACATTTCACAGCTTCTCCAACAAAAGCCCACATTTATGTGGTTGTTTTTTTTTTTTTTTTTACAGCTTTCTCAACATTCTTGGAATTTCAAACACGGTGTGCGTGTCACTGTCCTACACGTTCCTGTACCTTTTAACAAATCTGTGTCCCTCAACGGCAAAACAAGAACAACTTTGATCTCTGGAAATACCAAGTTCTGTGCACAAAAACCACGGTTCCCATAAAAAAGCCTGTTAGTTTCTCAAGGGGGTGGGATTTGGTAGGATCTCCTCACATCGGCCACCTCTGCTATCTGCTTTCTACGGAGGGCTTATCCTTGACCCCTCCTGTGCTTCCCTGCTATCCACATCCTCTATCTGGCATCACACATTCCCCTAGCAGCTCATCTTTAGGAGACGTTGGATGTTTGTCCTCATGGATGCTCCGTATCTCATTCAGGACCGCAGTCATCGCACTTTCCAGGCCCTGCCTCCTTACTTCCGGCAGGTGTACAGGTGGCTGTCGGAATTTGGATGGGAGGCTCTGTAGGTCACAGAGAAACATTTCCATTTTTTTAAGCCACGCAGTGCACGGGCAGCACAGCGGCTCAAGCCACCTTGGTTTGGATCCGGCTCAGTCTGTGTGGCCTTTCCATGCTGTCCCCATGTCTGCGTGTGTTCCTCCCACAGTCCAAAGGCGCGTGTTTCAGGTTAACCGGTCATGCCGAATCCCCCCTATTGTGTGTGTGTAACCGTACGAGACCACCTAGCAGGGAGCGGTTTCCTACCCTGGCGTCTGGTGACTCCGATAGACTCCGGACCGCCGGCCCCGTCCCGGGTGGGTGATGTCACCACGTTGGCAAAACAAGCCAGCCTTTTGCCCCTTTCCAACATCTTACTTCAAAGTCTACATATGGTGGGTTGCGCTGGTCTCCTCAGGACGGCAGCTTTTGAATGTTCTACTTGGGCTTAGTGCGGTTTTCTTCCCACAGTCCAAATATGGGTGTTTCAGGTAGACTGGGGGCTCTAAGCTGCCCTTGCTATCGGTGCGAGATTGTTCTCCTGTATCGCAAGAATGACTGAGAAGTTTACCGTGCCGTTTCCAGCATCTTCCCGGACAGAATCTGCTTAACAAACGTGCCGGCGGGCATTTAAACGGCGCAGGTCCTTCAGAACAACAGCAGAGGGCGCTCCGGTATGTCGCACGTAACGCGTCACCCACCTCCGAATATCCGCAGTTCGTCCAGCCGACAGCAGATGGCGCTGCTCGTCCAGGCGACTCGCCGCCTCGCCGCTCTCCCTTCTCGTGCCTCTCGCGTCGCAGCTTCTCTGCAGCACGAAATTCCGCGTGAGCTCGGCTGCTTTGCGGGGGACGACTGTGCGGGTGGGGTGGGGGGAGGTTTGGGGGGGGCTTCTGTTTACTAATCGTGTTTTGTCTTCTTTACCCGCTAATAACCGCGCGGGACCGTTACTTCCCGGCCGTCATTGCGCAGTCGCTCCGCTCCTTGATCGCTGTCCTTCCGCCGCGGTCCCCCAACTTTCTGTCGCCGCGCAGAAGGTGTGTGACGCCTTTTCGCCCCCCCACGATCGCGCCAGCTTCCTCGAGGAAAAGGAAACAGATTTTTTAAGAAGAAGAAGGGGGGGGGGGGAGACATTCGGTGTAGCTGTGCCGTGATTTAGCGACATGGGAATAACTTGCAATTTCTTTCCGTCAAATTATGGTGGTTTGCGGCCTGCAAGGAAACCTGCGATAAAAACATGTGAAACTTCTGGATGGCCTCCACGAACCTCTGGCCAAAAGTGCGTCTTGCGTTATTAATTTGATTTAGAGCCGTTAAATATGCCTTGTTTACTAGGTCGTACAGAGGTGAACACACTACCATAAACTGACTGCAGTTATATCCCGATTTCATTATTTGAACAACGAATTTACACACACACACACACACACACAGGCCAACAAATACAGCAAATAACCCGTCTCACACGATGCCCCCCCTACAGTCACAGTGACGGGGCGGTTTTTTCAGCTCCACACCCTTCTTGCTGCAGTTGTAATAATTGTAATAAATATGAAATAATTTGCTAATCTGTTCGATCCTGTCGACACGGATATTGCGCCTTCGCGGACATCGGCGTCACTGCCCCCCCCCCCACAGAGCCGCCCGTTCTGAAGTCTGGAGACACGAGCCGCTCGCCGAAGCGGAAAGGTGGTCGTTTGGGGTCAAACCGATAGGGGTTCTCGAAAACCCGTCCTGCTCGGCCCACCCCGCCCCGTCCTCAGAGCCGGTGGCCGGGAGGGGGGGTCTCCCTCCGCTGCGGCCGAAACAGATGTGCCCTCATCTCGCGCCTGGGATCCTTTGAGAAGAAGCTCGCGATGACTCACGGGGATCAGATCTCCGTGTTCCGCCGCTACTGTTTCGAGGCGGCGATCGGAACGGCGGCGGTGGAAAGGTCAACAAGCGGCAGGGTCCGTAAACAGGGCGGGGGCTGTAATTGGCCTGTTCACACAAGAGCGGGAGAAATGGTTACTTATGTGCAATTACCCGCACATCCTGAAAACGTATTTCAGGCTGAGAGCCTGTTCCTCAGATTCAATCAGTCCCACACGGTGTTGCTAAGTAAACCGGCCCGGTCTAATTGACCGATATACTTTCCCCGCCGTGTCGCTTTGCCGATTGACTGATCCGCTTATCAAGCGCGACGAAAGGCCTCTGCCGGACGAAGCCCCCCTCCCGGCCCGTGTCGCCCGCCTTTTTCGCGTTGTTTTATCCGCGTTAAAAGCGCCGCTTCGCGAGCCTTCGAAGGCCTCGAGCATCTCTCACCTTCACCCCCAGGTTTGCCCCAAAGCCACAGTGTCGGCCGACAGCCGCAGGGCCTCCGTCTCCCGTTTATTTTTCTGCAGAGCAAACAGCACCTTTCTTCGGCGATGCGGTGTAAACAGAGCCGCCCGTTTCTCGAGTGTTTTTTTTTTCCGGGCGCCGCGTTATAACGGGCGACTAGCGGCTGTTTAGAAAATTCATTTTTGTAACACTTAGGCAGTAAGACTAGAACCCGGTGAAAAACAACAAACCCACCTGCTGACATGAATGTATATATACAGGGCTGGTGTTGTGTTCTGCTGGGGGGGGTGTTGTATTACATCTGCTGTGGGGCCAAGTTTCTGACTCAGGGTTGAAGAAGAGCCAGACTTCTAATTTAATCGGGGACTGGTCTCTGGGGCGGAGAAATCCGTCTGCCGTGATATATTGTGCTTCATACTGTAACTAATAATAATAATGATGATAATCTGCTTAAACCCGTCACGAAAAATTAATTCTGGGCGACTATGAGACGATTCAAGGAAATTTTTCGCTGGAAGTTGGAGAAACATACACTCAAGGGCACTTTATTAGGAACAGCCGCACACCTGCTTGTTCACGTAATGATCTGATCGGCCGATCGTGTGGCAGCAGCGCGTAGAATCACGCAGAGACGGGTCGTGAGCTTCAGTGAATGTTCACATCAAACTTCAGAATGGGGGGGGGGGATTTGACTGTGGGCTGCTTCTCGGTGCCACGCGGGGTGGTTTGAGTATTTTAGAAACTGCTGCTCTCCTGGGATTTTTCTGCAGAACATCCAGTGAGCGGCAGTTCTGTGGCCAGAAAAGCCTTGTTGTTGAGAGATCAGAGGAGAACAGCCAGACCGGTTCGATCCAACAGGAAGGCTACAGTAGCGCAAACAACCACTGTTTACAACAGCGGTGGGCAGAAAAGCATCTGAATGCGCGACACGTCGAACCTTGAGTGAGATGGGCTCCAACAGCAGAAAATCACTTTGGGTTCCGCTTCTGTCAGCTGAGAACTGGAAGCTGAGGCTGCAGTGGGCTCGGGGTCACAGAAACTGGAGAGTTGAAGATGGGGAAAAACATCGCCTGGTCTAATGAATCTCAATTTCTGCTCCGACATGCAGACGGTGGGTCAGAATTTGGTATAAACAAGATGAAGCCGTGAACCCAAAGTGCCTTGCGTCAACAGTTCAGGCTGGTGGTGGTGGAGGTGTAATGGCGAGGGAAATGTTTTCCTGGCTCACATTGGGCCCCCTAGTACCGATCGAGCAGCGTTTGAATGTCACGGCCACAAATTGGCCACAGTTTGCCCAGGGGCTCGTTCCAGCATGATCCTCCACCGTGTCACACAGCACAAGTCATCTCACACTGGTTCCACGAACATGACAGAGTTCAGTGAACGTCGGTGGACTCAGTCACCACATCTGAATCCACTAGAGCACCTTTGGGATGCGGTAGAACAGCAGATCGGCAGCATGAATGTGCAGCAATTACATGATGCAACGATGCCAACATGGACCAGAATCTGTAAGGGAGGTTTCCTGCCCTGTGTTGAATCCATGAAGCAAAGAATTCAGGCTGTTCTGAGTCACCACCAGGTACTGGAATGATGTTCCTAATAAAGTGGCCAGCGAGTGTATATTTATGCACGTTCATGTTCGCGGCAGCAGGCTGGCGTCCCATCCCGCGGTTCCAGGATCGGGTCCAGACCGCGGCGACACTGCGGGGGACAGGCGCGTCATCGGGACGGACGGATGTTTTCGTTGGTTATCAGGCTACCGGCGGCCTACGACATATATCCGGCTTCCGTCGGGAAAACAAGACACAAGACGATTCACTATAACAACTATAGTTTTAATTCTCCCAAGACAAAATATATAAAGAGCTATAATGTAGCTGTTACATCACTGTCAGTAATTTTGGTTTTTGCTTGCTCGGCTTGATGCGTATCGTAACATCTAGCAGCTTAGCAGCACAGTATTTAGGTTAAAAGCTCCCCGATGCCATACACCACATCGGCAAAAACTACATGGTTGGTTGTACCTGGAAAGAAAAAAAAAAAAATCACAAGTAACAAAAGATTAGTAATTCTTACTGAGGGTAAATGTAGTTAATTTGAACTTGTCTAAATAGTTCAGTGCGTATTTAGGTTACTGCGTACAAAGAGGGCTATACACGTACACTGTTTTAAAGCTAGGAAAGCCTGACTGCCGGAGAACCTACGCTGGAACACGACGGACGCTCAAACAGACACTTGACAAAACGAGAATGATATACTGACGTTTCTTTATAGAACTCTGACATTGTTTTGGCAGTAGCAGCAGCAACGGTTGAGTATCTGTTTATCGATCTTTTGTCCCCCCGCCTCACGTTCGCTAGGGTTGCTGCCAAGAACGACGCTGTACGGGGGGAAAAAAAGACAACAAACAAAACAAAACAAAAACAGTACAGTAGAACGAGCAGCCTGTGCAGTCGATGCAGAGATTCGGTACAACCGATAAAGAGCGAGTCCGTGTGTTTCCTCATCTTCTCCTCGTGACCCACGCCGAACGGCCGACAGAAACGAAACAAACAAAAGCACGTACAAAATTTCAGTCGTTTCTTCAGCCGTCACGCCATCCAAACAAAGTCCTTTCCGATCATTTTAGATGTCGCGTACGGCGTAATAGTCGGTAACTGACGAATAGTAAGGCTGTGCAACCTGCCCCCGCGGTTTGCTCCGTCCCAACAGGCGCAGGTTGGCTTGGTGACCGAATACAATCCGATATAGAGTTGAAAACGTAGCAATTGACGAGTAAATAAAATTACGCAATAAAAAAAAGCGAACCGAGCAGCTCGTTCGTTTCAGCTCAGCCGCTTCGACTTGCCTTAGAATTCTGTTAGAGATAAATAATATATAGCTTATTTAAATATTTGTACATTTATTCTGTCAGCATAAAAAGAGAAGTTGATTGAAAAAAGTAAAATCATTCAAGCTATAATGCACTGCAGTTGCCGATCGGTATCGGAATTAATTCGGGACAGATGTGGAAATGGAAGGAATTAAAAAAACTGTTTATGCTGGTTTAAGGCAAAATATGTGGTAATTGACCCCCCCGAAAAAAATGCTTAGTTAACACATCCTTTGTCGTACTCCGTTCACCCGCCTGCTTCTAACTAAGCAAGAACTGCGTCGTGCGACTGACTCCGCTCTTGAACGCCGTGTTAAAGTCCAAGTGCGGTTTGGGTCGCCGGCGTACGGCCGCTCAGAGCTCGACCTGCGACGGCTTTCTGAAACCCGCGTTCGAACGGGTGGCCGACGTGTCATCAGCAGGGCCGCGGAACGTCAAAATGGCTGGGGGTCCGCGACTCCGGAGCACTTTGTGCCCCGCATCCTTCAACAGCAACAGCACAGTGGGTTCTGGAATTCTGTCCCGTGTTACACGTGTCGGTACGTTAAGACGAGATGTGATTTATTTTTAAGAAAGTAAATGAGAGGGAAACAAACTTCATCGCTTTCCAGTTCATCGCCGCAGCCCCTGTGTACGGAGAGACACTCGCTGTGTGTCCCCGGTTCGTGACGCGTTTCGTCAGTGACCGCGAGAAGACTTTCTGCCTAAAAGAGTTTGTGTTTCGTTTCCATTTCTCTTTTTCTTTTCTTTTTCCCCGGACGCAAATTACCTCACCACTTATTCCCAGCTCTGCACCCAGAGAAGACGTACCGGTTTCTTCACATTTCCACGCCGCGCCTTCTGCGCGTCTTCCCTTTCCACGCAGACACCGCTTCGCGCGTCCAAGTAAAATTAAGACAACGTAGTTTATGAAGATCGCTTCAAAGAAACCTGTGAAGTATCCCCCTGAAAAATGTGACAAATACTACAAGTGGGGCAACAAATTCTTAAGGAGAACTTTAAACCTCTTAGTGCACTACGATTAAGGGTACCATGACATGCGGCAAGAGTTCCTGCGTGTAAAGTTTTGTAAACACTTTTTGAACGCAATCAAAAAAGTAGAAGATCTATACCAGTCCCTAAAGAAGCAATCTGGTCTCCCTTCAAGACCATTATTCTCTACTTCAGAATCCCACAACGGGCGAACCCCCTTTTCGCACGAGTCTGCGAAGGGCTCGTCCCACAACGCGGGCAGCCGGCGCCGGGTGATTTGTCAACGTCCGGCACAAGGGAGGGAGACCGTGGCTCCGCTTCTTGAAAAAGCGCCAGTCAACGTCCCGCTGGCTGCAGGGCTCACTCCCCTCAAGCGGTCTGGCTTTGAGATTTTGTGGGCTTCAGGTTTGCACGCGCCTTCCCGTGTGCTCATGGAGGTGTTCCGTTTGTTGCTTTGTTTACTTTTCCATGACGCGCCAATTCCTCGTTTCCGTGCCTTCGCCATGGCGTGACTCGCCTCTCAGAGGGAGAGGTTCCTGAGGAGGTCGGGCGTGAGGTACCCGACTGCCACCGCTGCTGAGGGCTTGGTCGGTGGCGACCGTGGAGGCGGGGCCACCGTGGAGGCGGTGGGGTTCAGTAGAAGGCTATGCTGTGCATCTACGTCCTGCACTACGGTGTAGTCTGAGACGGGGGGCACCGGGGTGGGCGGGGGCAGTAAATAGGGGCTCTGATACTCCCCAGTGGGACTTCCCAACTGTGGAACCACCTCCTGGGTGCTCTTCTTTGCAGAAGGTTGTGTCGTCTGCCGGGCGAGGTCCTCGCAGCTTTTCCCACGGGGGTAGCCGCTGCTCATTTTACGGGCCTCCACCTCTGAGGTGTAGGCCCCCTCGTCGGGGGCCACGATCAACAGATGGAACCTCTTGTTATTCTCCTCCTTCTTCTGCTGTTCCATCACATTTTCCTTTTCTGGGAGCTGACTCTCTCCCTCCTCTTTCTTCTCGTCCGGAATCTTCTCTGGGACTCTGATCTGCTGGCTGGGTGACAGTACGACCCCACCTGTAGGTGTCACGTCACTCACTTGGGCATAGAAGTCCATGTTGACCCAGCTGTGGGTGCGGAGCTGGGTCTGAACGAGAGGTTTGCTTTCTGCTTTGTGAGTGGGGTGAGGAGCAGGATCTGGCTCAGAGGCTGGGTCAGGAGGCAGGACCCCTGCATCGGTGGCTATGAAGTTAGCCTGCGGGTTCGGAGAGGTAGCCTCCTTCTCGCACTGTCCCGGGCAAGGGGGGTCAGCCTCTGGTAGCTCAGGTTCGTAACAGCTGGCGCGGCCCGAGTCGTCGTCCTTCATGCCTAACCCGTGCGAAGAGCCGAGCTGAGCACCCACCGCCAGCAGGCGCTGCGTGTCCGAGCACCCCATCTTCTCTCCTGCTTCCACTCCATCCATGTCCAACTCGATGAACTCCACCCATGGGTCCTCGTGGTACATCTCCGGCTTGTAGATGGGGTGGTTGCTGAGAACTGAGCTGAGCTCATCCAGTTTGCCCTTCTGTGGAGAGACAGAGAGCTGTAACTTCTGCACCGCACTCGTGTGTGTGTGTGTCATTATTACCACAGCAGCACACGACCACAGATGAAACTCACAACGAATCTTCTAGAAAAAAATTATGAAAAATTATATCTAATGTGTTTCACACCGTTTTGTCACAGTCTCACCTGCAAATACGGCCAATGTAAACATCTAGGACCTTGACTTTATGGATTTCATTTTTTTTTTACAGTCCACAGTCCACAGAAACACTTGCAGGAAAAAGGAGAAAAATCATAAATATATGTTTTAAAAAACTAAATGTTTAAGTGATTTCTAGTTCAGCTGCGGGGTCTTTCCAGAGCTGGCCCACGTTGTTCGCCTGGTTTATGGTTTTCTCCCCAGCCAGCCAGCCTCTGTTGCCCTGTGTCCGCGTGCAGTCGCTGTTAGCAGAGCGGCGGCACCTCAGAGGTCCCGCAGATGCCGGTGGCGGGCCCCCCTTCGTTACCAGCAGAGGACATCCTGCGCTGTTTTATGGCAGCCAGCGGCTCCACGTCCTACAAACGTCTATGCAAACTTCAAAGCGAACCCTAAACGCTTCGGAGGGGGAGTACACGTACGTCAATAATGTGCTGATCTTTGTTTCTGCTCCTCATTCACATCACATTTCGGACGGGTAAACTCTCGGCAGAACCGGGTACCGAAGCTATTCCCCACAGTGGACGCCACCTCCACTGTACTCGTGAGCTTCTGCTCAGAGAGCAGAACTTTGTCAGGTTCCAGCCGCCCTTCTTCTCGTCGCAGTTAAAGGGAGAATCGGCTCCTACAGAGCAACACCTCAGGGGTCCTGTGGGTTTTCCAAAAAGATACCTGATTTAACGTCTAGTTCACATCTCGGCTAAGGTGGTTTACAATCCCCGGATTTACAATGAGTGGGACGGTGGGGGAAAAAACCCGTAAACCATCCTCGGCGTGCAGAAGTGTTTTTCAGTGGTCGCTTTCAAACGGGAGGGGGTTCGGTCTGAGCCGATGACAAGGAGCCGGTAAGTGAATAAACTGCCTGACTCAGCTCCCCTTAACCTCTCCGCACTGAGGGCTATGTCCGGTATTTTGGCGTTGAGCTGTGGCAGTTCTAAGGATGACCCGGCGTGCTGCAGATATTAGAACCGTTGCGGATGCACTTTTGCTAAGAAAATCCCTTTTGTGTGAGAAACTGTTCAACTTGACGTCGAATTAGTACCGAGATAAAACACGGATTCACCTAAATGATTGAATTCATCGAAAAAGCCAAAGTCAGATGCTACACACATTCAGCTGTAGTCACTCAGATCAGGTTTTTTTTTCTTACTTCTCATTTCGTGAACGAACGTTCATTCATTTCATGACCTGAATTCATAAATGACAATTGCAGCGACTCCTCTTTAAACTCCTTCATGATAAAATTGTGCCATTTATGCAATAAACTGCTCAAATAAATGCCGACTACATACAAGGTTAGTTTTAAAAGAGAGTACATACATTAAAAATAGTCACCAATATGTAGGTAATTGGTTAAAGGTGAAAGTCTGATGAACATCCAAAGTAGCTGACTGAGAAAGAAACTTTCTCAAACAGAAATGAATCCTAATAAGAGCTTCATTCAGTTCAAGGAAATATTTGTACAATTTTATTTGAGAATTTTTAGAACTTTCCTTGCGGTGATTTTTTTCAGCAATCGCCTCTTTGTATTTCTGGGAGGTCCTCAATTCCCGTCACTTTTAAAATGGTCAGTTTTTGGCCTTTACAAATTTAGGTAGCCGGTGTTTTTAGACTCCGTGTTTGTCTCAAGCTCTTCTGCAAGCGCCTAACATTGACCTTCCGATGTGGATATTCAAGTCCTTAAATTTTCCTGAGAACTATAGGTTTTCCTTCAAGATACACACACAGACACAAAGAGAGACAGTTCATATTTAGAAGCAGTTCAAGTTGAAGCCTAAGCATACCTTCAACAGCTCCGGATCGATCCCTTTGATTTTCGGAGCTGGTACCGGGGGCAGCAGAATCACCATTAACCTGAGAATGAGGAAGATCAGAGTTGCAGACAGATGAGATTTGGCTGTTGACTTTTCCACCTGGACTTGTCTCTGACTAACTCCGCTAAAACATTTCAGCACGTCTTTTCACTTAACATGCTGGAGGGCGATGTTGAACCTTCGAAAAGGGTCATACATCCTTTGAAGTAAACCTGAACGAAGAAACACAGTTCTCCGAATTTTTCTAGTTTTACAGTACTATGCAACAGTCTTAGGCACCTGTGGGAAAAATGCTATAGAGCGAGGATGGTTCCAGAAATAATGCCATGAATACTTATTAATCAATAAACCTTCTAAAAAGTGCAGTAGACAAAAAACCTCCATCAGATCAATATTTGGTGGGACCACCCTTTGCCTTTAAAACAGCATCGATTCTCTTATGCAAACTTGCATGCGGTTTAAGGTAGAGGTCGGTAGGTTCTTCCAAACATTTTGAGGAACTGGCCACAGTTCTTCTGCACACTTTGACTGTCTCTGCATGTCCTCCCAGACTGACTCGATCATGTTGAGATCAGGGCTCTGTGGGGACCAGACCATCTGTTGCAAGATTCCTTCTTTTTGCTCAACATAGTTGTGTATGACTGAGATTGGGTGTCTGAGGTCATTCTCAGGCTGCACAATGAATTTGGGACCAACCAGAAACCTCCCTGATGGTAGAGAAGAATCTACCTGTACTTCTCAACACACATTCAAGTTGCATGCATGAGACTTTTGCACAGTACTGTACTTTTGGCCATACAGGACAAACAGACACTCGCGACAACACTGATAAACCTCTATGTCTTAAATGGTTCTGTTCCTTTGCTCGCAAGCGTGACTTGACAAACCGAAAGCGATCACAACAGACGGACTGCAAACTGTCCAGCAGCTCAGCAGTAACTGCAGACTGATATGGACGTCTGAAGGGAATCAGACATCAGCATGACTTCTTTCTCCCAGCGGCACCACCATGGGCATTCATACCTCTGCTGTTGGGAAAAGATGATCAGAATGAGCAGAATCGCCACTGCCACGGCTCCAAAGATGAACACAACCGTGACAGGGAAGGTGGACTCTGTGGGAGCGGAGAAAGAAGTTTTGAGTCAACAATAGAAGTCTTCAGCTGTCAAGGATCAAAACCACATAACAACCAGCCTCTAACCTACACTTATGGTTATTTTGTTTTCCTGCTTGTTGCTGTGGGAGAGTCCTGGATGTTGATCTCCGATGTTGGGACAGTTATGAAACAACAAACACCCTTCTACATTGTTACGAACACTGCAATTGTGGTGTGAGCGTGTAAGGCTCTATAAAAGGGAGGTTAAAATATTGAACAGTTACATCTCCTACAATACAGCTGTGTGCTCAGTAAGACAAGCCTGAAGAATGACACTATTTGGAGAAAATAATCACTGCATCTTCTGTTCCTGGAGCCTGGTGTTTGTTAAATCCAGCTGCATGCGATTGATGCCTTTTCACGAAAGCCTTCCCAAGGTCCTCCCGCAGAGATGGCTGCAACATGTGTTGTGTAAAAACTGGTGCCCTCTCACCTTTGCTGGGTATCTGTGCCACATGGACGAAGATGCTTTCGCTGAAATCCCCAAAGTTTTCAAACGTCCGCATCTTGCACCGTACCCGGACTTCGTACTCCTTGTTGGTGTGCAGGCCAAATATTGACTGTTGGGTTCCAATCTCCAAGTCCAGCTGGGACAGGTGGAAAGGATGACAGTAGACAAGCCTTTAAGGGGAGGGGAGGGGGGTAACTCCTGGACTCTCCTGAGCTCCAAGATAGACACCCGGATGGCTGAAAGGTCTGTAGCGGAGCACGACATCCGAAAAAGTGTAACGGCGCAGGAAAAAAAAGCATCTAAGAACCATACGGTCTGCAGCAAAACTCACAGAAGTAGCTCGGATCAGATTTTAAACACGGGGAGGCCTCCCGTAACCATGGTTTTCCCAACCACACTGGTGTTGGGAAATGCAAACTCTTCTGCTGTGCTGGTGTGGGCAGCACCAGTCCTTTGTTTGTTTTTTAATGGCTGGGGGATGCCAGCCTTTGTGTCTTGCAGTTATCGTGGGGTGACTCACAGAGGATGTAACAGAGTACAAAATGTAACAACATCCTACCCCCATATAGCATGGAATGAGAACATTTTTCCACTGGCCCCACCCTCCCCCATTCCTCCCACAGCGCAGCGTGTGTTTATGAGGAGGTTGCTGGTGTTCCCTCCGCGTGCCGGCAGTAACTAGAACAAGCTGTGGGGCTGGACTCCGAAACCCGACCCAGAACCCTAACGCTCGCCTGTCACATCCCTGCACACACAGGCCACTTCAAAGCTCTGGTTTCAAAGGACGGCAACAGCAAATCACAGCGAGTCACAGCAAGTCGCCCTTTCTTTGTATGTCACTGGCAGTCTGCACTGGTTCGCCGAACCTCCACGACGAGCGTTCCGCTGTCCCTGTGCTGCGGCGATCTGAACGCTTTCGAAGCCAACGTGCAAAATGTGCTACCGAACCTTGCGCTAAATGAAGCTACAATTAGATTAGCCTAATTTTGCATTATTCTTGTGCAGGCAAAAATAAAAAATAAAAAAAATTAGTGCAAGTCTGACTGCCGTGAAAATGGCAGAAATCGTTTTGCCGGTTTTCTGCACTAATTTCAAACAAAGAGATGGTAATGAGCTTAAACGGAACTAATGCAAAAGCACCGTTCTGTAGATTCGAAAACTGAGTGGCCTGGAAATATTTCATTACAGCTACCAACTGTTAAAGTAACGCCGGAGGATTTCAAAATCGCTGATCCAGGTTGTGTTATCATGCCACCACCACAGCGGCATATTGGTGACGAATCCCTGTGCCAAACGACGGCAGAAAGTCCAACGATTTCACGCAGGAAACAACCGGAAGCTTCTAGAGCACCAGCACAGGGTGTGATGACAAGACAGACCTACCATGTTCCAGCGTGAGGAGTTCCTTTCACGGTACTGGACTTCGTACACCAGGGTCATCCAGCCGGTCTTCACGTCGGCTGAGGGCGGAGGCTCCCAGCGCACCATGATGTCAAAGTGGAGCCCGGAGCGGCTCACGTTCAGCAGGGTCCAGTTCAGCCCAACTGGGGGATCCGGGTGCACTGAGGGCCACGGAAGCGAGAACGCGTGACACACTCCGCCAGCCCTCACATCCACAATGGTCACACAGCTAGACATTTTAATGAGGACGGTCAGGTTAAGTAAAAGTTCCAAAAGATGAGGACACAGTTCCTTAACTGCATCACTACCTGCATATTCTGCAGTGGCTATGAACAAACCCACCTTTCATTTTACACAAAACCGTTACTAAAGAAGTTATTCGGCCTCGGCGCCGAATACTGTTCTCAACAAACAATGTGCTGAGGAACTCGTAAGAGGTTCAACTGACTGTTCAGATGCTAGTAAAGGTTTCAAAACAGTTTCGCTGAGAAGAAGCATTCTTGATAAGGGCTTTTTTTCTGATCACAGTGTTTACAACTACTGTTCCCTTAAGAAGTGGAATTTAATTTGAACTCCAGTCCAGTTTAAACTGGGAACAGGATACCACTGCATGTGTGCACGTCTCTCACACACACACACACACACACACACACACACACACACGCGCGCACACACAGAGCTGTCTGCTGTTTATGAGGGAATGATTTTATTTGAACTTAATCGTTTAACCAAACTGCGACTCTCTTTCTGCCAGTAACTACAGTGCAGGATACTGGACAACTTGATGGAGCACCAAGGTGGGGTGGGGGTACAGGTACAAAGCAAGACCCTGTCAAACATCTCCTGAGCAACCACTGCCTCCGTTTTGGCCAAAGATTTGCAGAAACCTGACAACCCGGGTGGGCAGTTCGGTAGCTGACATGTGGGACCGCATGTTAAAGCTCAGAAGGAAGTCAGCACAGCTACCCGGAGCTTTTTCTCACCCGTTGTCACCCTTTCCACCCCTCTCCTATTCTAGCCCCCAGCAAAGCAGCCAGGGACACAAATAACCGCACAGCCTGTGCCACAATGTCCTCTGCTGCGGACCCTTATTATGCAATTGAAACAGAAAAAAAGGAAAGAAAGAAGGACAGATATCTGGTTACTTGAACAGAAAACTAGAATTCTACAGCGCTAAATACACCAGATTCTCAAAGAGAAAACACTACTGTGCTGAAAGATTGAAACTAGAGAAGAAAAACAAAATTAGTTGTGGTCACAAAAGAAAAAATTAAATTGTTCTTTCCAACACCCGTGTTTGAGGACTAAGGTTCGATGACCCTACAAAGAGTCTCTTTCCTCAAATCACAACGTGAAATGGATGCCAAACTGAAGCATGTGCACATCTGTATTAGATTTTGTGCAAAAGACCAGAGCAGTGTGAGGGCTATCAGAACACTGGACTTTCCTGGGGCAAATCGGGGCTTGAATCCAAAGGCGGATCAGCCCTGTCAGATGAGGAAATGAGGTTCGAGGGGGACCAGAGAGAAGCCAAATGCATGTCCACATGTCTGCTGTGTTAATTTGTTTTATTGACGGTTACAATTCCTCCTGCCCTCTGGGCGGGCTCCTTCACAATCGTTCTGAGTCTCCATGACGTGATTCTGCTGCTTTGATCATTTTACCCCACGCGGTTTAAAGTCCTCAGTCTGTTGCCCAGGCCCATGTCCGTGGTTTTTTTGCATGCGTTTTGAATTCGCTTACTTTGCAGACAAAACTTTGTCACCTTGACCGCTAGTAGCGGTTTACTGTGTAAAGCTTCAGTGGCAGAACACGGTATCCCTACAACATTTGGAAAACGCTGAGTGAAATGAGCACCACTGGGTAGCAGTAGGCTTTTTCCGGACAATTTTTACTAATTCTGTGAAAATATTTGCGCAACTGACATTGCACAAGAGCCCCGCTGAACACTGAACTTGTGCTGCCCACGTCGATGACAGCTGCAAGTGCCAGGGGACTATTGAACACTTGAGAGGGGTGTCAAACAGGCAACCACTATTTCATGGCTCAGCCCCAGCGAGTGTTCCACTAAGCTTCCAAGTGTTATCTCCAGGGCTTGTACAAGTTCTAGGAAAGGTTTTTTTTTTTGGTTATACCAGAATGTGCTTATCTCTGGGTAGCTCCTGTTGCTCCCTCGGTGAGTTATGGAAGAGAAGAGTTTGCACAGACCGAGGGGTGCTCACCTATGTCCTCCACGTTGAAGCAGCGCTCGTCGTATGTGACGTTCTGGGCCCTGGACCGCAGCTGCACACAGTATGACGTCCAGATGGAAGTGTAGGACTTGTTGAAGAAACACTCGTTGGCCACGTTGTAGGTATAATCTGGGCACTCCGTCCAGTTTCTGGAGATGGAGCTGGAGGAAGGATACCACACTGTGTTATTATAGTTTAGTAAATCGGCCAATGCTTGTATCTAAAGCGTCTCACCATTTTTATTCATCTATAGAGTTGGATACTTCACAACTGAGGTTAAATTTCCTCCTTCAAGATACTACAGCTGGGTCCCTCCTGGCACTTGGACCAGTAACCTATACGTCATTGCATGACGCTCAAGGGCTTGTTAGCTCCTGCTTGTTTCACGGCTGTACGTGTTACTCGAATTCATAACCATCCATTTTGTTACCGATTTGTTGTATATTTGCGTGAAGTTAGTGTGAATTTCCCCAGGAATTAATAAAACACCCGTCCGTCCTCCAACCATCCACATTTTCACCACCGACGCTATCCGCTGCCGCGGTCGTCTGTCTTTCTGCCGCAGTCTGTTTGCATGATCCATAATGTGTTTTGACTTTAGACAGTTCTTTGGCTACTTTGCACAGGTATCATGGGACAGATGATCGAGAGCAAGTTCCTGTGTTCTACTTACTTCTCCTTCAGAAAGAACACCCGCAGTGCACCAGGCTCTGAGAGGTTCCGGAAGCTTCCGGTGCTCCACCAGCACCGGAAGGTCTCCTGCTCCCGGGAGAGGCAGCTTGTAAAGTGGGGGCCTCCGCCGGGGGCTGAAAAGACAGACGAAGACAGTGTGAGCACGACAGAGCAAGGGAGCAGACTGTTCTCACGGCCAAGGAAAGCCCTCAGAGCAAGACAGGTCCTACAGCAGATGTTTGTTCGGGTTTCTGGGATAACGCCTTCAAATATTTGAGCATACTGTATATAAGAGTACAGCAGAGGCAGAAAAACAGGGGGAACTTTATCCCGATTTCCAGCAACATTTCTGCCTTAAAACCAAAACGTTGTACAGAGTCAAAAAAAAAAGCAACATACTTTGCACAGAGAGACCTTCCTTCTGGCCTCGAAAAACAAATTACAGCCAAAAATGGATGCTTTTAAACATAATAAAACAGAAAATCAAAATCAGAACCACTGGCTTCATTTCAGATGGGATTTTGAGAGGACCAGCATGCCTTTCTTTCTGCAAAGCTGTGGAAACCACACGGTCCATGCGCCGCACTAGACTGAACCCCCCCAATCCGCCAAAGTCCTCTTCATTTCAGCCCTCTTTTTATTAAATATGGCTCTCAGGGAACTTTGGTCCATAAAACAGTCAATGCCACCACAAATACCCAGCACACCCCCCCCCCAACAACACAGAGACACAGCCAGGTAGAGAAGTATAAATCAAGCAGGGATGAAGATTGTGAGAAACTGCAGATCACTCAGATGCCTCGATTAAAAAGAAAAACATACAACTTAAATATGACCTCTGCATGTACATTTGACATGACCTTTACACACCGTTGGTGTTGAAGAGCCTGTAAAAGTCCAATTTGCCAGGATTCAATTCACGCACAAATCGATATTCTGCTCTCGGGCCAAACAGCACCACTCTCTGACAGCATAACAGATTCCTCTGGCACAAACCTACTGGGCTTGACAAAACTGAACCTGATGCGGTCAGTACCACTGGACAGTTTGGATCCACCCACACACACACAGACACACACACACTTACGAGTCCATCGTTCAGATGCTGAATGCTATATTCCTCCCTGTATCTTACTGAAATGCACACACATGATATATGTGCAACTGTCCCCCCCCTCCACATTTTCAATACACCTCATAGGCTCTCATGAACGAATGGCGTAAATGTTTTTGAATACAATTCCAGAGTCACCTCTTCTTCCCTCTGAAGACCTGACTCCCTGCTTTTCACACACAGCCTTCATCTGCAGACCCAGTGGGATAAACCCGCGTCACCAAGCAGAGGCCAACAAAACAAAACCCGGATTTGGTCCCGGGTATGGCGCAGTTACAGAGACAAAAACAGAAAAAAGCCTTCTTGCATATCACATCTGTCTGTCTGCTGTGTAGCTGCTTGTTCAATATAATCTATTTCCTCGGGGGGGGGGGGGGGGGGGGTTTT
>UFQX01001144.1:23566-101483 GCA_900497675.1 Arapaima gigas
GGGGGGGGGGGGGGGGGGGGGGGGGGGGGGGGGGGGGGGGGGGGGGGGGGGGGGGGGGTTATATTCACAGCTGCAGTTCGGCGTGTTTGGCAGGGCTAGGCACTCGGGGTACCACAGGTGATTCACAGCTCCTGGACTGTGTGTCTGAATGTGGGTGGGAGACATGGCGGCCTGTGTGGACTATGCATGTTCTCCCCTTGTTCATGTGGTTTGTCTCCAGGTGCTTTAGTTTCCTCCCTACAGTTCAAAGACTGTGTGCATCAGGTGAACTGGTGACTAAATTGCCTCCAGTGTGTGTGTGTGTGTGTGTGCGTGTGTGTGTGTGTGTGTGTGAGTGAGAGAATCAAATTTGTCCTTGAAAAAGCATCAGATACCAAAACTATGGATACCTCATGTCTATTTCTCAGTATTTTAAATGGGTTAAATACATTTTTTAAATAAATTAATAATGCCCCCCCCCCACCCATCGGGAAAAACACCCGTAGAACTGAACCAACGACTTGAGCAGGATAAACAATGTAAACACCAGTTACCTCATTAGAAAAGACTTAATGTTGTCATTAATGTGGTGTTTATACCGCGGTGCAGTGTGTACAGCACAGCACATTTCACACGTTAGTCACTGCGTTACATACAGGAGGTGAGAGGTTCGCAGCCCCACTTCAGTCTCATGACATGTTGAATAAAGGCACATCAAAGTAACCTGCCGTCCGCCACTTTGTTTCACACGACAACCAGCATTTAAATAATTCAAATAATATTCGGGTATTAATTTTTAAGAGCTGTTATAGCAGAAATTCACATACAGAGGGATTGCTGTACTTTACAAAGCAACAACAACCTCATACAATAATGAAAAAGTGAAATAAACCAGGCCTACACACTTCACGAAGCCATTACTGCAGTTCAAGTGAATCATAAAGTCAAAACACATAAACAGCAAATTTTAAAAAACACAAACTGAAATGTACAGAACAATCCAATGTCACTTTAATATTTTGTACTTTGGTCTCACTGTTTAATAAAAGCTGGGAAGGCTATAAAAAGTGCAGTGCTACAAAACCCTTTTTTGCAACCGCCATGCAAAGTAAGATGACTCGTGTCTGATCGCTGTCACAGCAATTTTCAGTTGTCCCCAAAATGCCTACAACAGGCTTTGGCTCCCATTTTACCAAATTTCTTTGGAAGAAAATCAGATACGTGCAACCAAATATTTCTATCTTCTGGCAGGACCACAAGCAATGGAAATATGTACCCTCTGCCATTTTGTATCTATTACAAAATAGAAATATCGGGGCATAATCTTGCGTAATTTGGATTTTGGTTGAGGTGAATAACACTGTGCCCTGCAGAACACCCATTCATGTTCTCCCAGGCCTTCTTTCCAAGCTGCTCTTGATATTTCAGTGTCAAATTTGGTCTCCTACTGCTGTTTTAATCTCTGTGTTTGCCTTCTGCAACATGTTAGGGAGAAAGAGACTGCTGTGCCTTCAAGGGTTTTTTGCTTATTGAAGTGTTGGATGAGTTTGCAGACTCTCAAACTTTGGAACGTACACCTATACCCCGGTATCCGAGTGTAATCGGCTCCTAGAAATGTCCTGAATACCATAAATTCGAATACCAGGAAGCTATTTCCATTATTCCTTATGACGATCAATATGGTTCGTTCCGGGTTCATCTGAGAAACCCTAATAACTTTCCCCAAAATATCCCTAAAACTCTATTTCAGCCTGTCGAATAAAACTTTAAACACCAATTATCTAATTGCCAAACAGTTAATGAGGTAATAAATATGTACGTGTTTATAAGCAGTTAAGCTTTTTATTTATCGAGACACATTAAGACACACTACATTTACATATTAGTAGTAATAGCAACAAAAATTTAATGACCACATTTATGTGAACATGTTAAAATGAGAATAATATAACACGGAAAAAACCATAAAAGGTACCAACTGTTAGGGGCTGTTACTAGGGTACTGGCTGACCGAACAGAAGCGAATGAAATGACGAAAGGGCGTTTGAACCCGGGCCACAGGAGACAAGGCCTGAGCATGTAGACGTTGGGCACAGTGGTGCCAAAAGGTCTCCGAAGTGGTTCGGCTTCGCTCGGGTAGGTCTCGTTGTGCCGGGACCGGATGCCGAGCCGGGTTTATACACGGCTTGTCATATCAGGAACTCAGAAACCAGGAGCTCGAATACTAGGGTATAGGTGTACTTTCTTGAGAAATCCCTGATTTTTAAGTAACTATAGAAACTGGAAGATTGAGGTGTATATTCATCTTAAAGGTGTTCAAATGGTCCGAAATGGCTGTCAATATAGAGGCATTTTATTGCTTTTTTCCCCATTTTGCTTCCACTGGGAGGAAATGGATGGTTATTGCATACTAGACTGTCAGTTCACATATCCAGACCTTTAAATTGGTCTTGATCTGCTTCCGGATTTTTACTGAGCTTTGTATGACTGCACTACTATTGTACTGCAAAGCGTCCACCTTTGTTGGACTGTTAAGTAAAGCAGCCGTGATTTTTCCCAGTATGAAACCAGTCTCAGGGTCATCATTAGAATTATATACAAAATTCACTTTCATTCAGATTAACTGCACAACAACAACCTTTCAAGTTAGGGAGACCAAACCCTCCTACTTCCTTTGGACTTCCCTTTCTGCACAGGTGCCTTTTGATATTCTAAATGCCTTATGATTCCATACAAACCACCATTTTGACTGCACGAATCCTAGCAACTTTCAGTAAAGCTTTTGTATTCCTTTTCTAAATGCCTAGGGAGGTTTTGCATTTCCAGTTTGGAGCGAATAACTGGAAACACGCGTTACACAGCAAGATTACGAACGCTTGAGAACATTTATCATTTATGGCAAAAGTAAAAAGTCGCGGGAAAGATGTTCTGTAGAAGAGTGCATCTAAACCAAGTTGAAAGGACTCCCTCAACATTTAACCAAGATGGTCTACAAGTTTGCACCCTACCCACTATTTGTTTTTAAACCAGCACATTTACAACGTGCACTGAGATGCAGAGGTCTAATGGCCATCATAAACTTCCCAGCACTTATGCGACTTGGCGCCGTATGCAGGACTGTTTATTGCTTTATGCGCTTATTGCTGTGCACCATGTGTGTTTTAATGTGATACAGAACCGTTTATTATCATGTATTTGAAACCACTAGCTTGCTGCTAAGTTTTTGAACTGAATCCGTTTGCTGCGTCAGTAAACAAAAACAATAACGAAGACCAAAATGGCTGTTTCGCAAGTTCCTCTTCCCCGTATTAGAGGCCCTTTTGCTGCCCTGGATGGGGCAGCCGGCGTGAAGAAATCAATAGAGCCCACCAAACTTTGCGGCTGGTCTTCACACTCAGAGAGGGTGCGAGCGATCGATCGCAGTCACCGAGCACGGTTCATCGCTCGTCGCCGGCACGTCTCGGCGGCCGTGGCGGAAGCCGGGCGGTGAGCCTGAGGGTTGGAGCAGAGCACCCGGAGCAGAAGACACTGATTAACTGCGCCCGGCCCAGGGCACAAACTGCTCACTTGGCTAGAAGGAGGAACATCAAGTTTCCAATACTGTCAAGGCAAATGTGCGCTGCAGAGAACTTAAGGATCTGGTCTTGGTTAATGGGGGGCTCAGGGAGATGGCACACTACCGATGTTTCTCTTTCCCTGCGCGTCACCTTGTACACCCCTCCAACTACACAACAAAGGCCAGGAAGGTAAAGAACCACGGTGCAACAAGTGGGGGGGGGGGGGCATGGAGTCTGATTATTTTGAGCACTGAAAAAAATAAACGCACTGTAAGAGAACTCCTCTCTTCCACAACTGAACATTACGTATGATTTCTTACACTGTCACACTTGCCTTTGAGTCCCTGCTCGTGCATAGTAAAAAAAAGTTACTCAAGTTTTGCAACGGTAATTTGGTTTATCTGAAGATGATGCGTGCATCTCAGATTATTGGGTAAGCGAGCCCTTGTTGATGTACATAACCGAACATAACACTCTTAACATTCACATTATCGTCGTCTGGCTCTGCTTATTATATACGCGCTATTATTTTGCGCAGAAACCAGAGCTAATTCATTATTTACATTTACATTGTTGGAGTGTATCTGTGAAAGCCTTAATATTTAACATTACACATTACCCACAGCACTGACAGTTTACCATGCGTCATTCACTATACAATGTGCGCGCCTACATGGCGCAGACGCTGGCTATACCTTACGTACGCAGAGTGGCGTCACGACAACCAGGATGAGCCGAGATGCTGTGTGGGAAGGAGGAGCCGGGTTCATTACACAGATGTTCTGGGGTAATTATCCACAAAGCAAACAGAACAGCTATGTGACTCACTCACTCCCTCGCTGCTCCAGCCCTGCTTGCTCACTGGCATGTTCCATTAATAATGATTGTTTCTGTGCAGAGAATTTCATTGAGGATTTTCTCTGAAAAGGTAAATAATATTACTCTCTTATTCTCCCAGCATACGCCTGTCCAATTTGGCTAGGAAGTATAATGAATTATAAACGCGCATCTGGGGGGCGGGGGTCCGCTCGCAACAGACCGAGAGGCACTGAGCAAACCAGCACCGTATTCGTTTTCGTGTGTAAACACCAGAGTCCTCGGGGGTTCATTGCAACCGCTGTTTGCCAGACTGCCACTGTCATACACAACTTGTCACATTATAATGGTTGCATTTCCATCCCATCATTACATATAATATTCACTCTTAACTGTTTATGGGCCTTTTAAAGTTCTCCGCAGAGAATGAATCAACACAACTCATAACGGATTCATACGGACCGAAAGTTGCAAAAGAAATCAAATCGGACTGACTTTTTTTTACCTTTAAATGGGAAAAATTGTAAGAGAGAGTTCTTTTAATTGGGCCATTTAAGCTTATTATCCATCTGTCATGAGTAACTGCTTGTCTGGTGTGGAGTCACAGTGTTTGGAACCTATTCTGCACACACGAGATGTGAGTTAGCGCAAACCTTGGATGGGATATCAGTCTATCACAGGGTAGCAATACCCACAGACGTACAGAGCAATTCAGCAGCTGACCTAAAACACGTCTTCAGATTGCGGGAGGAAACCCACAAGAACGCAGGGAGAACGTGCAAAGTCGACATCGTACGGACATGTAGACGCCTAAAGACAACGAAGGATGCCTGAGAATCGAGAAAGAGAACCCAACGTTGCGTCCGACCGCTGTGTCACAGAGATCGATGGACACACCCAGTGCTGACTTGTAGAATTTGCTGAGGCCTCAGCTTAAAGCCATTACAGTAATTACTGGATGAGGACGGTTGGGGAACTGTGGTCACTTCGTCCATCTCTAATATGCAACGAGGCCGTTTCCAAACATTTGGTGTCATCGTGATGATTTGTTGAGATGTGTCCACGAGGTTGCATGTGAATGCCGAACGCTTTACATATGAAATGTTTGCACGCTGGTGTGATTTACAATGAATAAAATTGGATTTAGACAAACCAGGATGTGTTTAAATTTCCAAGCAGAAACAGGGGGCCGGATAACATCGGAAACTCCGTTTTCAAAGCAAGGAATTCGCAGCAAATGTACAGCTTGATCGAAAGTATGACGCTGCAGCGGTGGACGTAAGGGAACGGTCGGTGTACTTCAGCTTTGGCTTTCGGTTTACTTGGAGGGTTACACGTGGCTTCGGGTAAGGATGTTGAGCCCCCACGGGCACGTTTTTTGACGCCACGAGAAGACGCACGCCGGTCGGCTGGTGGCGGGGAGCTCTGAGCAGCGTACGAGTGACTGTAGGGATCAGAGAGCGTTTCAAGCCTTTAGTTGCCATTGCTGAACTTCTCCTTTGAACTTTAATTTAAAAATCCATTAAGAAAATGGGAAATGCTTCCCAAAAAAAGGATAAGAAATTACTGCTATTTCCACAGGAAACGTGGAAAATGTCGCAAAGAAAAATTGCGCTTCTGACTGAGATCAGCGTCTTTACATATTTCCTCAGCAGATACTCTGTTAACCTTTACTCCTTAGAACAGCCTGTTCAAGAAGTGATTACAAACCATGGAGCTGACTGCAAAACAAACCATTTTCTTTATTGCACAAAACGTGTTATGCAAAACACATTAACAAACTGCAGTCAAAGTCAAAAAGTATGCCCACAGCACATTTGACCTGCAGTAGGTGAAGATTTTGCAGTTACATTTTGACTTATCCTGGTCGATCTGAGTTCGTGTTACTTCTAAGAGTAACTAAAATTTAAAGAATCGGCTATAAAGATAATCTGTTTCACTGCTGCCTTTCTAAAAGCATCACTGCTGTCACATCACAGTAGAATTCTTGTTCATATCAAAATGCTGTAGGTGCGAACAGAGAAGCAGTGGAGTGGCATCTTCCTTGGCTTAATCTTCAAGGCAGACCTCCCATTTCTGACCACGGACATGTAGAGCGGTAAGGACGGCTGTGTTCACCAGCAGCATCACAAGCCCTCGAGTGCACCTAATGAGCACTTGGAACAAGGAGCACAGAGAAAGCCCACCCTCTCCTTTCAGCGGTGCTCCTCAAACAAACCTTTCCAGCACTGAGAGGTGCTTTCTGGAAAAGACTGGAAAAGGAGTGAGTGGCACCATTTGTGACTGTAAGACTGCTGGACTCAGAACGATCCAGCTCAAAAGGGTTTGTAAGGAAAAGAGGGCTGGTGGTGGTGACCAGCCACTAACAGCATAATCGCTCTGGTGAGCCTTAAACACCAGGAGCTCCTTCCAGAAGCATCCTCTGTTTTGTTTAGCAGTCTAATAGAGAGCGAGGCAACATATGCAGATTTCCAAGAAGGGTACTGAGTTCACAAGCAGTTTCTGGGAAAACATCTCCACAAGTGAAAGGCGAACATGCACGTACACATCTGCTCACAGAACGTTCTCTGTTGTGGTGTGGATGGTGTGGAGGCAGAAAAGCGTGGAGGGGAAAAGTCGAGGGGTGCAGCTGTGCTGGGTGTAAAATAGCGAATGTGACCCCCTTAGGGCAGTGGCGCCCCCTGCTGCCCGGGTGAGCCTCCCGTCAAGCCCAGCCGTCCAGCAGGCCCCCCTGAGAGCCCACAGGCCTGCTGAGCAGCCTCTCGTTTGCTCGGTTTTACCGCATTTTGTCTAGGAGAACCCCAGGTTAGCCGTTGTCCCCTCGGATGCGACAAGTTTACAATCGGACGCCCTTGCTGACGTCAGCCCTCATCGTTTACCTGAGATAGAAGCTGTCAGTGATGAGTCAGTAGCTGGTCAGAGACACACACACTCCCACACACACACAACAAAACATGCACACAGCGGACAAATTAGAGTGACCAATTAACCTGAACCTGAAACACATGCTTTTGGACTGTGAGAGGGAGGCAAAGCAGCCAGAGGAAAACTCATGCAGATGCAGAACATGCAAACTGCACACAAACTGACGCCCAAACGGACGCGACGCTGTGGGGCAACAGCGCTACCCGCCGTGTCACCGAGGTGCCCACAGGGTTGCTAAATGACGAAAGGTTCCGCCTGAGGTTTGACACCTTCCCACGACTCGCTGGTATCAACAGTTTGTTTAAGAGACATTTTGCTGCTGTTAATGCTGTTTATTCTCGAAATTTAAAAAAAAAAAAAAACCACCGACCATCACTGACCTCAACCTGAACTCAACTAGATAAAAAAACATAATCTGTTAAATGTAACTGAAAGTACTTTTGCCAACACAGCTTATTAAAAGGTAAATACCTATTTAACTCTTTAGAATTTAGAAAGAAATGACAGTTTATTTTATGGAGTGCATTTTTAAAGCCAAGCTGTTTCAGAGGTCTTTACGGGACATTTCCAGAGGAAATCAAAATGAGAAGAACGAGACAAAGTGCCAGTATGGACAGAACTGAAAATTACTCCCTGACTCCTACAAGAATATCACTGAGCTGAAGTCCTCGAAGTCCTAGAAAAGTGTCTAATAACAGGTTAGTCTGTGGTAACAGATGATTGTGGCTGGGCATCAGAAGAAGTACAGCTGGAGCCTGGAGCTTCAACTTTAACTTTGAAAGAGCAGAGAAGTTCCACTCAGCACCGTGCTGTACTTCTGCATGACAGAGGAGACAGAAATACTTTTTCATGCAAAGCTGAAAGAGCGCAAGATGCTGACAAGTTTCATTTCTGTTCTTCCTTTCACACTTCTCTTGATTCTTGGAATGTTTTTTTATAATACTTGTACAATATTATAACCGTCAAACCACAATGGAAACATTTTAATTGAAATTCTGAAACCATGGTCACCGAACACTGACAGCGTTACTGAACAGTAACTGCTTTCCTGAGCAGATCAGACAGCTCTGTTGTAAACTTAAATTAACTAAAATTGCATATAGATTAATAAAAGGTGCAGAAATGGAGACTGTGCAGTAAAGACATATGAAAATCCAGCTCTCTTTGCCATTAACTACTAAATAATGTCCATTAAACAGCTTTGATTCTTCTTAGTCCGACATATCCCATAGTTTCAAAGCACAAGTGCTAATAGGACGTAAGACACATTTTTTTAGACATTATCAACACACTTTCAGGACACATGAGGCTTCATGGCTACTCAGTGGCAAACACAAGTCAAAATGAGGAAAAAAAGGATGCATTTCATGCAACATGACATGTGACAAAGGCCTATTTGCCAGGCTTAAAACGTGCTGGAGGTTAAAAAAAACCTTGCGAAGTTCTGAACTGAACGCTCAGATATTAACACCCAGCCCACACTTAAGAAGAGGTCCTAATCGAAGGTTCAGCTCCTTAAGAACTCTTTATTTATTAGACTGTTACACGCCATAAGCCCTACAGTGACATTTCTGTCAGCGGTCCAAATAGAAGTCAATATTCAGTTCCAGCTGACTCAACTGAAGCCAAAGGTGCTGCCGTAGCAACAGGAGTCCGGCCAGCTTCCATGCTTCTTCGTGAAATGAGTAAATATACGGATAAGATCCCCAGTGCCAGTTCCCCGGCAAGCATTAATACCCTATGCTTAAAAACACGGTAAACGACGACGATTTCTTTTAACTGAACTTCGAACAAAACTGCCCGGGCACTTCAGAAACTGTATCAAAAGCATATGATACACGTGCCGCTCACTTGACAAACAAACTTCAAAATGACTACAACCAAGAAGGAACAAACTAATTTCAGTGATCTTTACCCCTTTTGAAACAACATTTCAATGAAAAAAAATATATTGTAAACACCCTGAGATGAAATTTCCCCACATGCTGCTGCTCTATAAAGGAGCAGATATATAGAGGTCCATGTTCTCCGTGATGGGCTGCTGTTTTCAAATCTACACGGAGACGACTTGTATGTTTGAACGCGTTTGTAGTGAAGTTCTGGCCTTGACAGCTGCATGTCAGGAATGAAAATCTAATTATGCTTTCCCATCTTCTGCGGCACAAAAATTAATAAAAACTGTCAACCTTTTCAACACCAATGTTTTCAGCTTTAAATCAAGACACTACAAATATAAAATGCGATTTCCTTTTGTTTTGCTGTACATCTGTGCCATTTTTTTCGATTAGTCAATATTACCACGGTGAAACTGCAGCAATGCCACAGAACCACAACCGCACAATAAAGGCCCAGATTTTTTTTTTTTATCACAGCCTTGAGCTACACGGTGTTTACATTTCGGTCAGAATATCAACCATGCGCTTTGACTTTTAACCGCTGCAGAAACAGTAGGATTGCACTGCTGTCGGAACACTGGATTTTCCAAAGATCAGGGTTGGCGATCTTGGACAGGTACGAGTCCCAGCATTCTGTCCAAATGTATGCTGTCTCGACTGTGGTACGAGACTCAAAAAGAACAGCAATAATCAACCTCTAAACTGCGTTTCTAAGGTATTAGTGAGTGTAACGGTATCCACAACAGAGACAGCAACACTGACAGAACACAGACAAACCGATTACTATGGTGTCACAGATATTTACTATGTATATACAGTATATAATGAACGTCAGCCACACGAGTCTATAGCTATTCAAAAGCATTGCAGGTTAAAATCTTATTCCAAATATGCCTCATGGAGAGCATTTAAATGCACCTTACGAACATTTTATTCTACTTACTAGATGTGTTACCTTGTGCTGCCTGGATCAAAAAAGTATAGCCCCGGAAAAGTATCACATTATATAACGGGCAAACTTTTTAAACGTTAAAGTGGTTGTATTTACTACAGTCCTAGTAAAAGAGAAATAATATATACATATATTTTTAATTAATGTTCACACGTTTCTTTTGCATACATGTAACGAAAAAGTGCATTGGCGTGTGCTGTCCAACCTGTGTGTGTGTGGTCGGGGGCAGGGGGTATGTTATGTCATCATTAAGATCCTTCTGCATTTTGTAATTTGTGTGCGTTTATGGACTGAGAAAATGCGTTCATGTCTGGTACGTAACAGCGTGTGGCGTCTCGACCTGCGTGTGTTGTGTTTTTGGGGAGAAAATTCATCTGTGTGCATGCGCGCGCGCGTGTGCGTGTGGTGAGAAAATCCACAGGTGCGAATCTGAGTATAACATACCTACATGCTGCGAGTGATGCCATTACTCCCACCGTTGAGAAGTACCTGTGCATCAAACGTCAAGTCTGTGGCTTGAAAAACGAAGTCGTGCATAAAGCGCAAACAAACAGATTCAGATTTATAGATACAGAGAAGCTGAGTGAGAGTTAAAGTAGCTAATATGGACACAAAGAACAACTTATTACTGCTTATTATTATTACCAGCTATTTATTACATGCTCACTTTCTTCAACTGCATGGAACATGGCTTTGCACTGTGGGACGAAATACAAGTGAATATGTACAGAATGTGCAAACTCTATCCAAACTGAGACAAATTTGATTTATGCTCCACTTCACCTAGTATATGATAATAATAATAATAAAAAAAAAATAATAATAATAATAAACAATCAATTTTGCAAACACTCAACTTTTAATGTTTACATATTTAAAATAATTTCCAATTTATACAGCTCAGTAATTTTCCCAATTACAAAGAAGCAACTTTTGGAAGGCTACCTAAACAAATTTTGTTATTTTGTTTTGGGAAAAATAAACATAAAATAACATAAACACAAAAGTCACCATAAAAAACAATCAAACAAACAAAGGCAGATGGGGAGTGAAGGCAAAAAGTTGCCATCACCTCCAGTTTGAGATGATGTCAGTTTAAATGCAAAATGGAACCTTACATTAGAGATGCTAAACAGGTTACAAAACTAGCCATGTATACGGGAATAAAAAGAGTTTATTTGTTGCGCGAATCGTGTCAACTGCATATTATGAAAATGAGTCCTTGTAGGGAAAACTATATTCGCGTAAACATTGCCAACAGTGTGTCTGTACGTATGGTTTCTGTTATGTCAAGGACATTAGAACATCACCTAGACTATGTTTCTTCAGTGGACACAAACAGCCGTAATAATGAGGGATGTTCAGGCCCTGCGAACAATCAAGAAACTCGGCAAAAATGCGACATGTCAGACCTTTCGCAGTCAAAATATTTAAAATGCAGGATTTACAAAGTCCTCGTCGCAGCTGACAGGTCTGTAAATCTGCACCGTTGTAAAGATAACTTGAGAAAATAAACCGTGACCTTTCACGGAGAAAGCTCTGGGTTAAGTGGCAAAATTATGTCCCTGCAGGTGTGTTCCTGGTATCAACATCACCCAAACTTTGGAACTTCCAGAGAATTTACACAAGAAAAAAAGCAAAATGTAAAACATATTCTTATGATGATTTTCATTACATTCTTCAAGTGAATCCTGTGTGAGTTTGTACTCCTTAGCAACCACTGGACTTTCTAAAAAGCATATTTCTCAAACTGGGGTAGCGGTGGTTCAAAATAAATTGTTGAATACTGTCACCTACAGTGCCATCTGAGCGAAATTTTCTTTTTGTCTATAACTTAATAACCAGACACTCATCAACAAACCTTGGCATCCTCGTGAATATGGAAATAAAATGTTTATATCTGAATTCATAAACCAAGCGTTAGGCTGTAAATGAAACAGACTGGTGATCCAACAGTGACTCACCCCACTGCCTTTCTGGCTAATAAAACATATCTGTTGAGCCTACACAGAAGGTGTTTTGTAATGTGGAGATAAGGATGGAGGACATTAAAAGTGTACAGAGGCACAACGTAAAAAAAAAAAAAAAAAGAACTCACTGGAACTGAACTTTTGTTGCCGACTCTCCTACACAGCACTGGAGCTCAGAGTTATAATGGTGAGGCATTCTGTTCAAATGCTTGGTCTCCCGATGCCTATATATATAACTTTACTTTTAAACCACAATTTATATTCAGTCTTAAAAAAAACCTCATTATTTGTCTTTTTCTTTTTTTAAAATTTATTAGCAAAAACGAAATTATTGTTAATTATTAATTAATTGTAACCTTCGGTGACTGAACGTTTTTGTTTCAGAGTAAAAGATAATTCAAAAACAATCTAATGGTTTCACTAACCAAGTAAGGCAACTAACTTTCAGGTGTTAAAATCTATTTAAAAAAATTCACGTTGGTGCAAACTATGTGTTTATATGACACTGAGTAATAATTTTAGGAAAGACTGATTCTTCTTTACTCATCCTGCACTAAGAAAACACTACGATTAATATTGATTAAAAAGAATTTTACAAAATTCAAACCTTAATTTTGCAGATTTTTCTCGTCTCCGCTGAAATAAGGGAAGTTTTTAAAAGGCGAGTTCTGAAATGATACGTCCTACAAAGAAAGATCATAACCTAGAGCAACGTCAACACAGTGCAGTGCGGAACTGAGATGTTATTGCAATCGTGTTGGAAATATTTCTGCATCTGTTTAAACAGGTGAAAGCACCTAGGTCTTTACACAAAAAATATTACACCTTTTGTATAAGAGCAGGTAGGTGCAATCTGAAAGGAGTGAAAAGAAGATAACTAAAGAGAACAGAACAGGAGCAAAATATGACTGATGCACGGTACCTTCTGATGTGAGAACGTCGCCCATTACTGCCAAGATCCCAAACCCTAACAGGAAGACAGTCTGAAGACGCAGGATAGAAACGTGTCCAACTGCCATCATTTCACTGTCCTGAAAGCAGACAGGCAGTCAATTAGCAACCAAGCGCACAGAAATCCACAAAAACATAGATATACAGAAGGCCACGGACAAAGGTAACTGCTGCTGTTTACGCAACCTGTTTTTTTTTTTACTTGTTTTTTTTTAATCAAATATCAGCAGCAACTCAGAAATTCTCAGAAAGAGCCCATTTAAAATATTCACCATATGATGCTCTCCTGTCTTGAGATACAGCCTTATTTACCAAAGTATATGAAGCTGCGCAAATTTCTTGTAACACAGCTAAGTTTTTAATACCAGGTCTGTGCAACAGATGCCCCATTATAACTCAGAGCCGTGACAGTTCCAGTAATTCGTCTGCAAGAAATCAATTAATTCAAAGTTTCTTTTTCACGCGAGTAGCTTGTTTTTGTACCACGCTGCCTGGCGACATAATACTAAGTACGCCGAGCTGTAAGAGATGTACTTTGCTAATATCCGTAGTCTCCTGTTTGCTTTGTTTCTCCGCGTTTGTGCAGCATCCCTATTGTAGTCTCGCAAATAAAGTGCAACCTAGCAAAATGTGTTCAAAAAACACAGAAAAATTTTAAAAAATTTGATAAAACACAGCAAAAAGGCTAGAAAAGTGCCTGCAATAGAAATGAAGATAGTTTGAATTAAAAGAACTGGCAGAGGTGACCACCCACCACAACTCACAATCAACTGTTCTTCTCTTCGCTCCTGAGTACAATAACAGTTAATTTCAGTAAATTGCCTTGTTTATTTTAAATTGTCGTCTTTGCTTAATTTTTACATTTCATTATTGAATGAACAACTCTGGAACAAGGAGTCCCTGCTTCTGTCTCTCAGTGACGTCTCTGGATGGATCTGATCTGCCTACTGCGAACAGAGGGGTTGGTGTGCCTTGTGTGTGTTGTGTGTGTGGTGACTTGACTTGAAATTTGGCACAAAGGTACTGGCACAGTCAACCACACACATACACAAGCACACACGCACACAAAACGCACTACACAATTTAGTGACATGTGCCACCAGGCACTTTCCAGCTGATTTGTCAAGATGAAGACAAATGGGCCACTTCCCATACAACCCCCCCCCACACTTGTTTTTTCCTTTCCCCTTGAATAGGATTTTACTAAATACAACCACTTTGATGATAAAAGAATTTGGTCATTATATAATACATTATTATTTTTTACCTTTCCACTGCTCAATGTTTTTCAACCAGGGCAGGTAAGTCGGCTAGTATATATAAATATACACATGCATAGCTTCATGAATATTAAAAGTATGTAAACTACACAATACACTTGTGCATTGTCAACTTTATTAAACCTTGTTTGTTTTTTTTGTTGTTGGTTATGAACAGTATCCTGTATATTCACACTACTGATAACAACACAGAGCAGAAGATCACCAGTAAACCATACTTATGCCGTCAAAGCTGACAAGTGACGGATATGTCAGGGGAATTACGATGACAATACAGCGGCCAGTGGTTGACATGCAACTGGGAACTGCACAGTTTATTTTCAGCATGTGTGCCTTCTACATTTAAACTGTGAATTCTGGGCACTGAACTTTGTGTGCTAAACTTCACCTCTCCTAAACACCCTTGGCCCCTTCATATATAAATAAGCATTACAATGCCGAAAGGATAAACATATAGTATGCATGTAGGAAGCAACACTTCAAAACTTTATTGGGCCAGAATCTTACACAGAAACAGTCTGCTTTTCTACTGAATACTTGAGATGTAACAGGATCCGGCAAGCTAAGCTGAAGGCTGGGGACCGTGGCATTCATGTCTCTGCTGATCCCTTATGAAGGCTCCTCCTTTGCTCTTAACATTAGGAAACTTCTGGCAAGGGTGAACAGTCATGTGGCACCAAGCGAAGCTCTCTGACTGCGCCGCTCCGAGAGAAATGAAAACCATGCTGCGTGTCCTGTTTTTCCTTCAATCTGTGTTCATTTCACTCCGACACAAAAGCTAACAAAGTAAACACTGGAAGAGGGCAACGTCTTTATTTAAACATAGCACAAAACCAAGGCTGTGAAACTGCACTCGCCTCCCACCATGTCAGAACTTTCAGCTTCACGTAGGGGACGCACGGAAAGAGTCTGTCAAGAACGCTCCGCAAACTACTCATTAACATAAAAAGCCAACTCTGCATCATTTGTGTTCTCATAAATACTCTGAACTGCAATTGTTAAGTGATAGATGTGAATCTTATCTCTACAATAAACAAAGTAGGGCGAGAGGTCATTTTCCCATCTGTTGCATTAATCTGTGTGCGCGTGCGTGTGTGCATTTCACTCCCTGTGCCTGGAGCCCAGTGAAAAATGTGCACGGAGCCAAAGGACTGCGCCCTGGGGGGCACGTGACCCTCCACCCAAAAGCTCTTTAACCTTGGTGAACACAGATGGACCTCATCTAAAAAACGGTTGAATTCATCCAAAGCCCCCTCCTGTTTGTCTGCTTTCCAAGAGGTCATACTGGATAGGGGCAAAGATCTACCTCGACAGTGCATGAGCCCCCATTGGGAACATCTACCCTATTTGCAGAGCTCCACTTGATCTCCTCATGTCCTGTCCGTGCTGATAAAAACTCATCTCCATGCTGCTTTTCTCTACACTATGGACAACTTGCATGCTGCTGGTTGCAATGACATGCCATTTAAAGAGTATTCCAACTGCATCTTGTCAAGATGGCTTCATAAGATGCTGACAGTCAGAGCACCAGAAACGTGGATTAAAACACACATCTTATACTGTAGATGTAAATCACTTTGGCAGTGTTTTTTATAGGCAGCCACCTGAGATGTTAAGTGTTCAGCTATCTGAGACCAGCTGACATTAGGTTGCAAGCGATACCACCTAATATCATTGCATGATACGTTCTTCAATAAGATATCAGGTTACGATCCTGCATCTGACAGCGGCTGCGGCTGACCTGGAAAAACACATAACAGCTTTATGCGTTTAATCAGAATCTGACAACATCAACGTGTCCTGTTGGGATCACACGAGAAAAACATCTTGCCTGCAGAGGAGATATCTTTGACCCAATGAAATACCAAACTTCATCAGACATACTCTTTTACAATGATCCTTTTAGCTTCTGCATCCTAAAAATGTTACCATGACTGGTAACAAATGGTTTGCACCAAAAACGTAAAGCCCTGGATTGCCTCACTGCTCCTGGCTGTGGGTTCAGATGTGGGTTTGAATGTTTTGCCCAAGTTCTTTTGGATTTATGAGGGGTTGCTGCAGCTCCCTTCCACAATCCAAAGAGATGAGCGTGAGGGAATCCAAGAATCTATACTGGCATCAGTGTGTGAGTGAGTGTGTTACTTTGCTTCACTACATAACTCGGTAAATCATAATGGGTAGTTCAGTATACTCAACATCAAACACTGACTTCTGGGTCAGAATGTGGAGGGTGACACCGATCAGACAGAAGCACAACAATACTGTTGTCACTGATGGTCTCATTCAAACGCTGTGGTTTCAGCAATCTGCCTTCTGCAAAATACTACCAGTCCATTGCGGTGCTACCGTGGCATCTTCCATGTATTCAGAAGACATTTTCCATGTGAACTGGTTTAAAATCTCAACTACTACACCACGCTACACTCATGATATCCTTTGAAAAAAATTCTGAACGACTGAAGAAAGCACCTGAACGTCCAACAGCAGGTCAAGTCTGGTTTCCTTACTTCGACAAAACATATCAATGCTGGTCCACGACGTTCGAGACAAACAATTGATGCTGGAAATCAATAACAGTCTCAACCATCTGTTTGACTAAATAAGTTACCCGTGCAGGTAAAATATTAAAACATCTCCAAAACAATGCTGACTTGCCAGTAGCTGATCCCTAAAACTACTCAAGCTCGAGAGAATCCTGCCATTATCTAGATGGATATATATGACCAGTAATCGCAACTGTTTACAGGGAACCCCACTCTTTTATAGACCACACTCAACTAGGAGCAGTGTGTTAATGCTATAAAAATGAATTGCTCTACTAGGCCAGTGGGACACGCTGCGGTCCCAACTTTCGATCATAATAAGCTCTGACTGGGACTTGCAGAACACAACTACTCAGTAAGTCCTTATGCATAGACTTGGCCTTTGAACCAAAGAGAACTCATCTTTGTCTTCTGGGGCTGGTTACACCTCTTAAAATAATTCCTTAATAATGAAAATAGAGTAATCTCTCTAACCCCCAGATTTTGTTACTGGCATGTATGGGGAAAAGTCGATGTCTGGAGCCCACACAGATCGCCGGTGAGAGAGGCCTGGACCTCAGCTAGGCGGGACTGCTGGTCAGAAGCAGGCTTGGTCGCTTCCATGCTCTCTCCTTACTAATGGTTAATAGATCCTGCCCACCACAGGATAAGAGAGGGGGCACTGTGAAAGAGACTGCAGGCCTGTTTCTCTGTGGAGCCCTTGGCAGGGTGGGGTGGAACCTCCCTCGAAATGCATTGGCTGACATTACATGGCCTGGCAGCACAAAGGCAGCTTCAAACCTGAAGGCTGCACAGCCTCTGACAGCAAATACTAAAGGATACCAAACTTTACACAGCCTTTTAACCTCAAATATTTGTTGTCTAGAACTGATAAAGGTTTTTTTTTTTCAAAAAAAAAAACAGGCTATAGGTCTTCATGTCTTGACAAAGAGACATATCGTGATGTTTCACAGAACACATTACAGCTCCATACATGTGGAAAACTACAGTGCGCTCATGCACTGGAAGTCACTTTGGAGAAAAGAGTCAAATAAATGATTAAATAATGTTATTATACCAAATGACTGTAATGGAAACTATTACTTTTGACCAGTCTGTGAAACAGGTATTCGCCTCACAACTTGAAGATGGTTGGACCGTATAGAAAAGCAAAAAAGGCGGACAAGTTGTAGACGATCCCACTCCTTATACATCTACCCGTTTTGAGCCATGAATTAAGTGCCGCCTCTCTGTCATCGCGCACTTCTGTGATGTTCTTCTGGCACCAAGAAGAAGTGCAGAAGTGCATTTGCTGTCCGCACTTTAAGGTAAATAACAATTATGTCTTTATTTCACACTACTACGCTTGCATTGTGTGTTAGTGAACTTCAAGTGCTGTTGCAAAACCACACGTTGAGCACAAGACCCTGCTGTAGCTGTGACCAGGGTTCTTTATTGAACATTATTATTTGCAACAATTCATCAATACCCCTGCAACTGGACTCGTAACAGTCAGAACTTCAGTCACATTTACTCGTTTTACAGAAACTTTTCTCACGTTCCACCAGTCATTCAGTCCAGCACTATCATTCTTGCTGGCACACATTACAGAAGTAGTTGCATGGACTGCATGGTGAGCACCTGGCAAGCATCAGTTGCATTCAAACTACACACTTTTCAAGTAACAAACCAACTCTCGGTCCCAAGTTCATAAGTTGGGGATCAACTGTGTATGTTTGCCTTGTTTTAATTGCTTGTTCCTATAAAATAACAGTCATTTCAATTTGACAGTGTGGGCGCTGAACTGTTAGCACCTTTGACAACCTGCGACAACCTGGGTTTTGGTTTAGAACAAAACAGGTATGCACAAACCAAACAAAACAAGCCAGCTGACACACCAAAAAGGAACAGAAACGGCCAGCACAACAGCAACCCCGGCCCCCTCCTCGCAGGCCTCTTGCTCCTTCAAGACTCCCCTAAAATTCCCAACCCAGCTGCCTTAAGTGTGTTTGCCAATTCCATTTCAACTGTCAGCAGCTATTCCACCGAGGCAAGGGAGGAGCACGCAGTGGAAATCTCCCTCTCAGTTCAACCCTGCCCACTCCCATGGCTCAACTGCCCACCAGCACACACCATGCTGTGAGGGAGCAATAGACAAGGAACAGTGGCGGCGTAACTTTGCAATCACAGATTGATGCCTTTTTTTTTACCCTTTTCAAATATGTGCGTACAACTGTGAAATGAAACCATTCTAACACACTGCGTGTGACTATTTTGTAGTGTCAAAGTCATCACCAGATAAATAATTTTTCACATTGCAGTACGCAGTACACCCTGGTGACCAGCCGACACTCTTTTCAAGAAACAAACCGAAGAAGGAAGAAGAAACATCAAACAAAGAAACTAACTTTTAGTCCCAAGTTGGTCCCAAGTTCACAAGTCAGCGACCAACCGTGTATGTTCACCTTGTTTTAATTGATTCTTCCTATAAAATAACAAAGAGCGACCAAATCACGTGCTTATCGTTGTTATGTCGTGTCCACCTTAGACGGATTTGTAGGAATATCTATCGGATGGACATCGGTCTGCAGGTGGCAGTGTACAGACCCCATTTGGTCACTGTAACCATGGACCTCATCGATTCCTCCCACAACGGTAGCTGGAAAAATCATACGACTGCACTGCTGTTCTCGGGAACCATCCGGCAGGTTCTGGAAACTATCCAACACGGACTTAATGTGAAGGAGAAGCCCCCCCCCCCCCCCCACGTAAGGTGCGTTACGAAATACAGAGAAGATGGAGGGGCCTTTATCTGGNCCCCCCCCCCCCCCACACGTAAGGTGCGTTACGAAATACAGAGAAGATGGAGGGGCCTTTATCTGGAGTGAGCAGTGGCACAGAAAATGGGACAAGTTTGTTTTTAAACATAACAGTGGCCATGTGGTGTCTTAGCAGAGGTTTCACTCGAAGCTTCATTCAAACATTCAATGTAGCACCAGTTTCCACGACGACCAGCTTCCACTGAAACCTAATGAAAGGCTGCAGCGCAGGGTACCATGTTGGAAATTGAGCTCAAAGAGGCACTCCAGGGTCCAGCATTTGAACACATGCGTTGCACAGCGGGTCCAAGGTTTGCACTCGGCTGTGCAAGCCAGTTAGTACAGTTTATCACAGCAAGGTAAACAAAAAATTGACTAAATACGCTCGCAGATGAAGGAGCATTTCCCAATGGCTCAACCCGATGTTATGAAATTTTAGAGACTAACAAACCGCAGGAGTGTGGCTCAGACTTTGTGTGTGCCAACTGGAAGAGTGAGAAAGGCACTGGAGCAGAAGGGACTGGTGCGAGGGTCCAAATAGCTGGCTCTCATTTCACAGGGGAATGGAAAGCTGGGATCAGCAGAATGAATCCAAGCGAGAGGACAGTGAGGATTTGGCCCTCCTCCCTATCTGAAAACTTAGCTGCTCAAATGTGTGTGTGTGTGTGTGTGTGTGTGTGTGTGTCCCTGTCCTACTAAAACCCCAGCTTCTTCTTCTGTTTATACCGAGTTAAAAGTGTGTGTTTGTCTTCAGGGGAACACATATGTCCTGTAAACACACCTGAAAACTGAGCTGTGGTGGTCTGCATTTCCTTTTAGCTCTTTGTGACATTGCCTGAGCAATATCAACAGCTTAGGAGAAAGAAACGTGCCTTCTATCCCGTTCCTCACGAAGCAAAGACATTAACGTGCAAAAATTTAGTCGATGGATGTTCGTAAAGGTGCCGCAAGCGCGGGGGGCGAAATGGATTTACTCTCTGCTTTGATATTCATCTTCCGCTCAGTTTAAAACAGCCTGTCATTCCTCGTCGCTGACATGCTATAGTCATAAACGAAATGCACGTTATTCTGCGTACTTGTATAAAATATAAAATACCAGAACGTACATTCGTTCTCCCTGCGCTTTTAAAACAGAGAAACGCAATCACAGTTTAATCGAAATCTGGAAAAAATCTGGAAAACGTCTAAAAAAAAAAGGAAGAAAAAATTTCATAATGCGCCAAATCACGGACTTATCTTTACATGATAAGTACATGATTTACATAAGTACATGGCAATAAAGTCCCTATATATAGACTGCTGGATTCATTTGGTTAAACAATCATGATTCTAAAAAAGGGTCCAGAACATGAAGTAAAGCTCTCTGTGTGTCGCACCAGGAGTCTCCCACTAGCGAACCCACAACTCGTCTTCCCATGGGTCCCCATTTCTAGCCCGTAGGTTGATATTTATAGCTGATCTCTCCCTGAGTATCCTGGTCTCTTCATGAATACCCAGAACTCCCTTCACCAGCAGTGCTCATAACTTATGTCTCGAGTGGTAACCACACCTGTTCTCAGGCCCAGGCATCAACACCTCCAGTAGCATTTCACACAAACATTAAGCCTCTAACCATTCTGTTTTTATCTGCAACAACAAACAGGAAAAAAAAAGATTCAACCTCTTGATGGCAGCTTTATGGATTACTTAACAATTAAACGCAAACAATGCAGTCGCATATTATTCATCTGCAATTAAAATGTATAATCATTCACACTTCACCCATATAAACATCTAGATACATTACTGAAGCAATCCAGGCTAGTTGTTCAAGACTAGAGAAAAAAACGTCTCCCCTGAGAGTGGACCTGCAACCTTCCATGTCCCCAGCGCAGATCCCAAAAAACCATGTTCTCTGTTGCAAAACACTAAAAACGATCAAGCAAAAACCTTCCAATTCATCCTGTCTCAGACTAAACTGCGGCTCCCTGGCTGTCTGGTGGCTTCTTTTCACGCCGCTGTCAGAATGGCTCATCTGTCATGGGTTTCGCTCCTCTGGCTGCCATTTTAGAACCACAATAAAATGTGAAAGTGTGAACAATGACGGCTCACGAGAAGAAGGCGCCTCTCTCACAACTTTCGTCCCATAAACAACATTACAAACTATGACTTGTGTCAGTTCCAGCCTAAAACTAGTCACATCTGATCGGACGCCAGTTGGGCTATAGATGCGGTTACGTTATTTACGAGACCAGGCTTGATTTCCAAATAAGTGTTTACAGGGCTATTCCTCTTTAACAGTTATCTGCTAATATATATTTTTTGCATTTTGGAGTTAAGACCAAAACACCGTCTGTTCCTGCTTGTTTCTGCACCTCTAAGCACAATGCCTGAAAGCAGATTCCTGGAAGATATCAGCACCTGATTTTTTTCACGCACATAAAGTGAAGGAACCAAAACCAAAAACAACCCCCCTCAAGACCCAAAGTGGGAAACGTATGATGCTGCAACGTTGAAGAAATTACATCATAAAACATGATGTAACCAGACTTTCAGAAACGCATAATAACATCTCTGGACAGCAAACCTGTACAACTGAGGGGGGGGGGGGCATAAACCTACAAACCTACAGTTTGACAGAACAAGCACCGCTTTTCACTAAAACGGTGATTCTATTAATGGGGCAGTTGGTCACTCGGCCAAACGACATTGAAAAAAGAAGAAAAAAACAGAAGGAAGAAGCTGAACGTGGCTGATCTCTGCATTTAAGCGCTGATGGTCCAACACCAGGTCCAACTGCTACTATATGTTCTTCAGATAAGAAAAATTTGACTTTTCTACTTGTCCAATATGAAAACTGTATACTGAGCTACACTTATGCCAATTTTCTTCACCTGGATTATCTTTACTGGAGTTGTAGGTTAGCATGTTGCTGAAAGCAGGGAGAACAGATTCAACCTAAGGTCCTTCAGACTGCAGCCTAACACCTGTGGCCCCTGCAACATCAGGTGCCTTTAAAATGAGCTCTTTCAATTGCAGCGCACCTTCGATCGGTATAAATAAAGGAACCTTCCATAACTTATTTATAATACAAACTAAGCGGCAACAGTACTTGGGTGGCTTTAATAAAAAAAATGTGTACTTGAGCGACTGGGGGCGTCGAAAACATCTCCATTGATGTTTGATGATTAAATAAGCTTGCAAATTGCATCACGGCTTTATGTCTTTTGTGCCACAAGATTAAGTGGAACTGATTTCTAACTGCATGTTAAATAACTACAGTAAAGTACAGAATATTCTACTGAATCCTTCTTAGAAAATTTGTATACAGCCATGGAGAACTTTCACAACCATCTGAACAGGTCAACATTTATATTTATCAGGTTTCCAATAAAGCTGCTAAAACGATGAATCAAAAACCTCTCAAATGCAGCATTTATTGCCATGTGAATGCAGGGTTATTGAGAAGGAATTGAACACCTACATAAACGTCCTACTCAGGAACTACCATACAAACACGGAGTTCAAAATAATGTGTAGAATTATCCTGGTTGTTTTTTTCTAGGTTTTGGTGTCTGAAAGTTGTAGACAGTCCAGATTCAGTAACTTAGGGACTCAGTAATAAAAGCGTTTGATTCTTTAATCAACCCGTAAATAGTTGTTTTTTTTTGCACTTTAGCGCAAACTAACTAAGGGAAGTTTGGACTTAGTTCTGAGCATGTGGTGAAAGACTGTCAAGCTCATGAGACCAAACAGTAAAATTCCACTAAAACGACCATGAGAAACCCACAAACGCAGCTATAAACATGACCCAGAACCTTGCTGGGGTTTTAAGGACTGTGCAGATGAAGTCTCCCATGTTCTCCATGTCTAGTGTGCAGCACAATGAGGCTTCAACAGGGACCAGCAGCACAACCTGGACACACTCACATCTGCTCTCCTCGGACAGGAAGGAGGGAGCTGATTGTGACCACAGCTGGACACAGGCGCACAGCTGGACACAGGGACCTGGACACAGGCACACAGCTGGACACAGGGAAATGGACACAGACACACAGCTGGACATAGACACACAGCTGGACACATACAAACAGCTGGGCACAAGGACCTGAACACTGGCACACAGCTGGACACTGGCACACAGGTGGACACATGCAAACAGCTGAACACAGGGACAAGAACACAGGCACACAGCTGGGCACCAGCACACAGGTGGATACAGGCACACAGCTGGACACATACAAACAGCTGGACACAAGGACCTGGACACTGGCACACAGGTGGACACATACAAACAGCTGGACACAAGGACTTGGACACTGGCACACAGCTGGACACAGGGACCTGGACACAGGCACACAGCTGGACACATACAAACAGCTGGACACAAGGACCTGGACACTGGCACACAGCTGGACACTGGCACACAGGTGGACACATGCAAACAGCTGGACACAGGGAGCTGGACACAGGCACACAGTTCAGCCAAGTCACAGGGATCTCAACCTCATGGTCAATGCGCTGCACATAAACAAGTCGTACATGCAAAAGTTTACGTGCGCAAGTTGCTAACTTTCACGTGGCTGACGAGAAACGCGGAGCTGGCGCGAGACACGGGCACGAGCGGGGAAAACGGGAGGGAAAGGCGCAGTTGCGGAGCAGATGCGGTCTGAATCTCCACCGAAACTCTGTTCAGAAGAACGTGAGGAAAATGAGTTAAGCGTGCGTGAAACGAGGAGGGACGCGCGAAGAGCGACACCTGAGGAGCTGAGGAGGAGAAGCCCGTGCGCTGAGACACGTTTCCACCTTTTGAGAAAGTCGCTGTCTGCAGGCTGTCACACTCCGGCCCTCCGTCTGTCCGTCGGTCAGGCGGCTGCGAACAGGCGACGACCGGGGTCCCTTCGTGCGGCGACGCCTGGCGCCGTTCACTCACCCATAGCCGCATTAAAGGGATTCTTTTATTTACACAGACGCGTCCGCACTGCACGCAAGATCCCGCATTTATCCCGCGTGAGCTCCGGGGGCTGAAATGTGCTGAAAAGCGGAGTTTGTCCGCGTGCTCGAGCGACGGCGAAGCGCCACCTGCAGGCAGACATTCGGCTCGGCGCGGAACGGCGTGGCGCGAGGTGGGTGTTGCCGCCGCCGCCGAAGCCCCCGTTTCCACCCCAACTTGTTTAACAGTCCAAACGCATAAATGCATGTATTTCCCCGGGTGTGGCGCATTAAAAACACACCAACTGGGGGGAGGCGACCACCTTTCAACGCTCACAGAAACAGCCGTTTAAATTGGTCTCTTATTTCCGTCCTGCACGATATTGCAGATCCTAAAAACTAACGAAGACGGTCGCGTCTTCGTCCACCTTCCGACACCTTTTCCACTTATTATTCGATTATTCCCGCTGAAATATTTAATCCTCAGTGTGTATTAATAACGTGTTTTCGTCTGATTATGGACAAGGTTAATGGTTTTTAAACTTGGGACCGAAAAGTAGCTATAACACATTAACGCGTGAAATAAACACAAAGGTGAACCAGGTTTGTCTGTCCTCGCTTTTACCTTTTTTACTTTCCGCACTCGTCGCTGAAAAAGGGAAAAAATATGAAGTAAACTTGACCTGCCAAAGCTCCGGTGGGCCGCTTGTTTCCGATCAGTAAGTTAAATCTAAATTAAAAGTCAAAAGTCAAACTTTTTCAGTCAACATCATCAGGCAGGTCTGGTCTTTGGCAAAAAAAATAACAAAAACGGGAGGCGAACAGAATCACGGAAGCACAAAATTCCAGTATTTCCCCCACTTATATGTCGCTCCGGAGTGTAAGTTGCTCTAATAATTTTGCCCGGAGGCCCATAAATCACTGAATGGGTTTGCAGGTCATTTGTTTTCGTATTAATCTTTTCCTGCACAGCGACTAAAACCACATCTTCCGCAGTTTATCGTGTTTTCATTAAAAAATAAAACGTTAATGACCTATCAGTGGCTGAAATAGCAGCAGCGTACAGGCCATGACATTACTTGTAGGTAAATGTAAAAATGAAGTGCAGGCCAGACATAAACGTTTCACTATGAGCAAATGGCGGACATAATCTAACACGCTGGCACAAACTACAGATACGTTGGTCCCGGTTCTCATCGGTATCGCCGAAAACGTCAAAATCTTCGTCCTCAGCAGCACTGGGATCAGGTGCAAACGGTATAATTCCTAGCGTAAACTCAGCGCTTTTTGTTGGCAGCATTTTGGGCCTGTTTTTGTAACCAGATAACTATGGGCCATTCATTATGGAAGACGATAGACCGTATGTTGACTCATTATTATTATTATTATTATTATTATTATTATTATTATTATTATATACATTGTTTGGCAGTATGAGTCGCACCAGCCCGTGAGGTTAGGGGGAAAAAACTCAATTTCCAGTTTGCAAAACATGGTAACAGCAGAGTCATACTCTGCTTTCACAACCTCTTCAGTTCTCCTGTGAATCATGACATGGTCCTCAGCTGTAAATATTGTAGTTAGTTTCTGGGCTGTTGTCCAAGAGAGGAAATTTTTCAGTTCTTTGAGAAATGAAGGAGGTGGAAATATGGCCTGCGCCCTGCACTCCATTCCGTCCAATAAATATTCAGCGCCTGGTGCTTCTTGAGACGGTGATGGATGTTTCGCTTCATCCCGCGGATCGTGAAATCGCTCTTGAATCGCCGCAGCGGTCTGGATGAGGGCATGAATTGTCACCGGTTACCTTTGGATGTTCCCGACACACAAAAAATGACTTTGAATTCCTTATCCATCATGAGGCCCCTCAGATGTGTAATTAAATCCAGCAGCTCTAATGAAATCGCTTTCTGTGCCCTTGCAGACCCTCCACTGCCTGACAGTAGCGAGTGAGACATAAAGCTGTCCTTTCACTTTCCCCCAAAATATATTTATGCCGGAATAAAAGCGGTATTTTACTATATTAATACACTTTTTCCTCTGCTCAGGGATCCTGGTCTTAACTGTATCTTTTCACTGCAGAAATACGCCCGCATCTAAAGTTTCTTAAAATAACAACAAATTTGCCGTACTAACCCGAGTTTAATCGTTATTTATTATTATTACTTGCTGATTATTCTGTGTTTAAAATTCGCCATAAATATATCTGCTTAATTTCCATTTTTGGGATGGTCTTCCCACAACGGAAGCGGCCTGTTCTAACGTAGCAGGAGAAGTCTTGCTTTAGAATGAAATAATTTTATTATTATTATTATTATTATTATTATTATGAATAATAATAAAAATATTAATAATACATTCGAAACACATTTCTTTTTTTTTCTTTTGGTAAATAAATCCTGCGTGAAGAGTGGGAAACAAGACCACTGCTGTCCCGGCAAATTATTTTTAACGGGGTTTTGTGTTCCTCACTATTCACCTGAGGGCTATATTCTCATCTGTAACGCAAAGAAGCGCAATTTTAGTTTAAAAAAAAGTGCAAAAGAAAAGGGAAAACAAGCCGGTCGTACTCCCACCTTCCCCAAGCTGCTGTGGAGGGCAAACGTGAACGTGCGCAGTCCTCCCCGCACTGCTGGCTGGCCTGTGCTGCTGCAGGGCCACATCCCAGAATGCACCTCTGCCATAAATCCTTCCTCGGCAGGACAGATGGAATGGGTCTGGCCAGGCTGAGCTCAGGAGTGACGTTATTTATACACCGCTGCTCAGTTTTCATGCAGGCTTGGAAGGCTAAAGCAATTTGCTGAGCTGCGCTTTCGGGTCTTGGGTCTTTTTCACAGCGACGTAGCAGCCGGTCTGAAGCCTGGTTAGATGCAATGTCTGTTTTAGTTAATAAAACTGAATTAATCCAATCATTTATCTAACCCACACTGTGGACAGAAAGCTGGTCTGTTTCTGAAAATGGAACAAAGAATAATGACCTTTGGTTGAAATCAGAATCGCCGAGTCAATTCTTATTTGTCTTATTTGTTGTGCACATCTAAGCAAACATGTAAGGAGATATTTGGGACGCTGAAAAGTCTTTATGCTCCATTCATGCAAAATACTGTTCTGGATGAGTGACCTTGCGCTGCACAGATCAGGATCCCCAAACCCCCCCAACGTTCAGTTCGGACAAAAAAAACAAAAAAAGAGGCTGATGTGTCACCGAAACTTTATTACTTTCAAACTTGTTAAATGTAGTACGTCGGCGCACATGTTTGTGAGTGAAAGGAAAAGTCGGCATTGGCGTGTGTGTGTGTGTGTGTGTGTGTGTGTGTGGTGTTATAGATCAGCAACCTTCGTTACCTTTAAACTTGTTGATTTTAGTGCATTGCTCTCCCTCTCTCTCTCGCTCTGTGTGTGTGTGTGTGTGTGTGTTGGTGTGTGTGTATGTGAGAGTGGAGTAGAGCATGTGCGGCATCACCAGACCTGTGACATCACCAGACCTGTGATCAACAGCATAGCTGTCACGTGCGCTCTGCCCATGACATTGCTATGTATTGCGCGTGTTGTCTGTAGTCGCACCTCCAAGCTTTACCAGCCATTATATTTTAATGAACTTGACTCTGCAAAAACCTCTCGTGGAGTGAGAAGAACCCATGTGTCAAATTTCAAGTGCGTGTCTTGAAAAACAAGCCCGTGTATAAAGAACAAACAAACACACAGATAGACATTGATACATGTTGACCTGTTAAAACGCTGCTTCATTTCTCACGAGGCTCATCTAGAGCGCTAATTTCGGTATTTGCTGTAAATATTTAAATGAATTTCCACAGGGAACAACTCTCAAACAGTTATTCCAGGACATCATTATTATCAATTATTTGACAAAAATGACATAGTTTAACAATAGTTTGCTTTGCTTTTACCTGCTATGCAAGTGTTAATAGAGGAGAGCATCTTCCACCCCTTCAGAATAAAACCAGGTACATTGAGCAGAACCAGTGAGTTTTTAATTATGCCGTAAGCAGGTTTCACCTTCTTTGTGAGGATAACTTAGGTTCCTTTTTGCAGGCTTTATTGTTTCATGCACTTGTTTTAATATTTCCTAGTTGTGGAAAGAATATTTTTAACAGAACCTTCCGATCACCATGGAAAGCACTGAAAACACAGCTGAAAGGGTTAGGAAAAAAAACAGATGTTATAAGTATTTTGAAATACTATCGTGCAGTGGGAACCGTGAGAGTGAAGCAAAACTGACTGTCATTGCTGTTTACTGGAGAATTTACTTTGATTGAAAAAGCGAGCAATTCTGAAGACGAAATTAAGTCAGAACCAGCTAGAACCAGCAGAAAGAGGCACGGATATGCGCTAGAAGAGTCCTGGGACAGTTTTATGGACAGATGAGGTGAAGATAAACATTTATGGGAAAAGTGTGGCGAACGAGAGGGACTGCGAATGGGCCGAGGAACCGGCCCCCCTGAGTTTCACTGATAATCGTGTAAGCGATGAAGGCAGCAGCAGAGGGAGTTCTGAAGTCTACAGAAACATCTTGACTTCCAGTGTCCAAAAAATAGATGGAAAAAAGGGAATCTAACCTCTGAACCCAAAGAGGTTTATTGTTCTCTCTCACCTCCTGGTTGGGAGTTTTTTTTGTTTTCCTCTCTTCAGTCCCTACTAGGTTTACCGTGTTACACTTATACCTTGTATAGTCACTCTTATGAACATGTAACCTCTATCTACAGCCTTACTATACACCTGTGATCCGCCCTGTTGTCTTCATCTGCTCTGAATGAGAAGAAGCTTCTAGAAAAATCAACTGAAATTGACAGAAGTTCATCATGCAGCAACACAACACTCCAAAACTGTATATTCAACCAAACTGGACAGAAAAAAAGAAAATGTGAAATGTTTTGAATAGTTTAAAGAGGTATGTAAACAGATACTCCCTCTGTCCAATTTGATTTAAATTTGTCCCCATATTTGTTCGGAGCTCAAACTGGGGGCCAAAACCCAAAAAAGGACATTGCTTCTCTTCTCCAACACCACCATGTTTATATCTAAATAAAACTCTGCCCTTGGGTCAACGAAACAAAAGTTTCTGAAACACAAGCCTCTCACGACGTTCCTTCAAAAATTGCACGTAAACTGTTGCCTCCAAAGTTCTGCTTGGCTGCAGTTGCTTCTGCAAATGCTACAGCCAGCAGAACCCTGCTGAGAAGTATTGTGTGAATAATACGTATGAGAATGTTGAAGGACTTGCAGAGATGTTCTACTGAACCAAAGATCTGACTCAACCCAACCTGAGCTGTCAAGGTGATACAACCCCAGGGTTCAGCAGTTTCCCAGATGACTGTGGTATTGGGATGACCTTCAGTTATACAGTTTTCTACTGAACTATGTTGGTCGTTGCAAATCTAATTCTCTTACTTCTAAAATAGCAAAAATGGACAAATGAAATTCTGAACCTAAAGTAAACTATTCCATGTCAAGAAACCCTTTGAAAGAAAACTTGCCACCACCACCACCAGCACCACCACCCCAAAATGGCGGCATTATTACACTGTAAACACAGGGATGCTTTATGGTTTTTAAAGCAGATGATGAGCACGAAATAAGAAGAATCATCAAATTAGAGTCAGGATTGGGGAGATTTGTCCTTCACCACAATTTTGAGGTTGGAAAACGAGAGTGAAACTAATTGTAAGAAGGGCCAAACAAATCACACCAGAAGAATCTGGTTTGAAAGACGAGCTGGAGCTTCTGCATTTTCACCCCCAGACCCCAGATCTTGGCCACCTCAGAAGCGTTGTACATGAACAGTTGAGAGAAGCTGTACTTCCTGCCACCTTTGCAGAACCAAAATTATTACCGTTTACTATTTCTCTGCGGGCTCAGTGCTTTCAGCAACCCAGAATTTTATTCTTTTTTTGATGAAATATGACGTGTTGAGCTGTAGTTGGGGGAACAAAAATCTGACAATAATCTTAACAATTTGACACCCCGGCGCTCCAGCAGACACGTGAAATGGCTCCTCTGCAATTTTTACTTTTTTTTTTTGCTGGGCTTCTGCACGTTTTGAGGCTGCGTTCGGAATTTTACCGAACCATTTGTTTACATTGCCGATATAGGAGGATAAGCTCTGGCTTGGGGTGGTCATGGAAACCATTTTGTGGGCAGCCCACAGGTTCATTTTCTAGCGCATCCCATCGTGCATTTGGAAACCATTCAGACAGAGAAACCGTTTAGTATTGACCTGAGCAGCTGTGCTGTAATTGGATTTAGAGGACGGTTCACACTGAGCCCGAGGCCAGCAGCTATAGGCCAGATGCAGTTGGCTGCGTCGGTCGCCTCTATTCTCCGACAGATAATGGTGTTTACGCAACTAATGTTCCACTGTTTCTCCAAGAAGGACCGGAACATCACACAGGTTCACGTTGCGAGAACGGATAGGCTGTTCAGTTTGATTATGTCCCCTCATTATTTTGCTGGGGGGGTCGGGGATGAATAGAACAACAAGGCCCGTCTTCTTGGCCGGTAACCAAGGCTGGGCGGCTCTATATATAGATCTATAGGAAATTTTAGAAAATTTCGAAAACAGAAGTGTACGTTTTTGTGAGAACCGCTGTGTAAAATTAGAGGAGGCTGCAAGGAATCATCTGCTTCATAGGTGGTGTTAACAGGGGCCGCGGCAAGCGAGGGGGGGCTTCGGGAGAACAAACGTGGGAGCGGCCCGTCCCGTGACCGTGAGACGAAGCAGGGAAATTGAGGGTTATTGTGGTAATGTGTTCAATTCCCAGGGACGGCGTCGCGCCCGCGGCGAAGTGGAGCAGACTGGCAGTGCCACCAGCAGGAAGGCGACGGGGTGTTGTGGACCTTCCGTAATGACCTGCCTGGCTCCTGCCGTCGGGCGACGCGTCAAGCAGATCAAACGCTGTTTAAGTGTCCTTACACCTTAATGCTTCTTACAAACGAATACAAATTGGTAACTTAAGCCCAGTGAGATGCGGAACCCTGGGGGGCGAGAAGGCGGTTCTGTTCCTCTCTCTGGTCACGTAAACAAATCCCCGATTCAGTCGAGTCCTTCCACCCCTTTCACCTGTTTTCAAAGTCACCAAAAGCGGATCTGGGCCCGGGGGGTGGGGTGGGGGGCTTCTGTTTGTCGTAGCCTTAAGAAAGGTGGACTTGGATGAAATACCTTTCTGCGTAAATCGGTTTAGTCGCTGCGCTAAATACGGAATAGAAAACAGAATTAAAAAAGGCATTTCTTTAAAAGAGAGAAAATAGTCGACCACTCAAACAGCTACTCCAAACGGAAAATCCCACAACCACGGTGAGGTCACGGCTGCGACTGGAAGACCTTGCTGGAGAGGACAAGATGCACTCGTGCTAAAAAAAATTCCACAGTTTAAAAAAAAAAATCACAAGCGCAGCCCCATAAATCAGAGTTGCCCGCTTTTCATTGTCGTACCAGACTTGAATTGCGTTGGGGGGGAGAAACGGAAATATTCCTCCCAACATCTGGGGGGAAGGACAGAAGACTGGAGAATTTTCGTTTTTCTTTTTAAACAAACTTTTTACCAGGTTCAAGTCCTCATTCTTCAGTGCATTCATCACTTAAGCGTGATCATCGTCGCTATAGCGACGGCTGTTCTCACCGGTTTTCCCGCACGTCCAAAAAAGGTTGGGCAAAGAAACAACGAGTTTACCTGGCAAACAGAGCCGGGCGGGAAAAGCGCGGGCGAGGAAGCGGATCAGAATTTCAAATAGACCTCTTGTCATTCGTGATTCTATCCCAGTTCTGACTCTTCGTCGGTTCGCTTTGCTCCCCGATTAATTTTTACTTTATTTTCTCGCCACTAAAAACATCACACCGGCTTCATCCATCCATCCATCCATCCATCCATCCATCCATTAGTCCACTGACAGCAGGGATGCAGGAGGGGAAGCGTCAAAGTAAAGACAATAAATATTTCAAAGTTTATATTTGCATTTTTAATTCAACCTATTTTTGAAATTGTTTGTATTAATTTGTTAAATTTAATCCATAAAAAAAAACGATTCAACCCCCCCCCCCACACACACCCTTAAATGTATAGAGGAACCAGATTTATTGATCATAATCTTTTGTTATCGCTACTTAATCCCATGTGAGAAGAAAGCAGGAGGACCTCAGAATGACTCCAGGCTCACTCCACGCAGGCATTTCTTCTAGAAAGTGATCTCTAGGTGCATGCGGCAGGTCTCATGTGACGTCCACAGCGCTACAGCTTCTAAACTCCTAAACCATCTCTCTGTTGATCATCGTTCCACGCCTGGTCATCTGCTCCAACAGTGGTCCTGCTCTGCAAGCAGCTGCGAGCATCTAGAGGCCATACAAGAGAGCTCAAAGAGTCAAACATCAAACAGTGGGTGTTGAGTTGAGCGCTCGACCTCTCTGGTGAGAAACGTACGCGGTGAAAATGTCACACGACCGGCGTCGATCCGTGACCTTGACCCCCCCCACACGGTGAAAGCTAACCCACCGTAAATAACACAATGGAATCATTTAAATGACAGCTGTGCCGAAGATTAACGGATTCCACTTAGATGGAAATGCTCAAGTGAGAAATAAAGCAAATCCATCACAACTGCGGCTCACAAAAAGCCCAGAGGTTTGGCTTGAGCAGGAGGAAACCTAGCGGCCTGGAATTGTGCGGGAGACTAGATAGAGGCCGTGACATTCGTGAGTCTGTCGCGGGGGGCCTGTCACTCAGACTCGGCCCGTCGTCGCCACGACAACCAGACTCGGGAATACGCAAATCATCCCCTGTGCACCAGCTAATGCCTTTTTGCTGAAGTTGTCTATTCTTAGCTTTGAACATTGCACACTCCACATGCTGAAGTCCACACATTTAGGGTGATGCTCTAAAGCAGCTCACTTTAACCTTTGGGTGACGAGAAAAGCATTTTAGAAAGAGAGGCTGGTCACGTTTTGTCTTTCTTTTTCCCCTCTTCTTGTAAACATTCTAATATCTTAATAAAACAAGTATATTGTTGTTGGCATAATCTGCAAAAAAAAGCACAATTTACAGTTGCTGCGCTTTTGCTGCTGTTTTTTTTTTACGTTTGCAGCTTATCTGTGTCTCAGGTTGGGGTCTCTGAACCTTTAGAGAAGAGGTGGAATTAGCGCTTCTGTCCTGTGATTATTGGAGACCAGTTATTTGTGTTCACATCAAGCTAAAGCTAGACAAAATTAGCCAGATTTCGCAAACTTATGAGGTAACTGGGGAAAATAAAACAAAATCCGAAATCTGACAAGCGCTATTGCCACAAATACATTGCAGTTGTGAGTCAAGATTAAATTAGGTCCATATGCTCCTTGGTGCATCATTCATTCATTCATGAGGAAGAACATGAGGAAAACACGGGATGTTCCTCATGTTCTCCCCATGTTTTCCTCATTTTCTTCCTCAGGAATGAATGAATAGTGCACCAAGGAGACAGGAAAATGAAACAGGAAAATAATTCACACAATTATTTATACAGACGCGGAACATCTGGTAAAGGAAAGGTGACGGCGGACCCCGGGGAACGTCACCTCGGGTCAAACTTGGAGCTTTAGGAGGGAAAGTGCGGTGGATGATGGAGAACAGCTTGGGAAGGAGCGCAGCAGGAAACCAGAGCACCGGTACGGTTCGCCACCTAAAAATAAATAGTTAGCTTGATGGAAACTCAGTTTTTTGGGGGGCAAACTCAATTTTTTCATCTTTTTTTAAACAAGTGGGGGTGTTGACCTTGAAGAAAAGAATCACAAGCAAGTTCTGATGCTGCTCACCTTCATATACAGTTATGTGCAAAAGTCTAAGGCATGCAACTTCAGTGTCTGTTGAGAAGTACAGGTAGATTCTTATCTACCATCGGGTAGGTTTCTCATTGGTCCGAAATTCATTGTGCAGCCTGAGAATGACCTCAAACACCCAATCTCAGTCATACACAACTGTGTTGAGCAAAAAAGAAGGAATCCTGCAACAGATGGTCTGGTCCCCACAGAGCCCTGATCTCAACATGATCGAGTCAGTCTGGGAGGACATGCAGAGACAGTCAAAGTGTGCAGCTGAACTGTGGCCAGTTCCTCAAAATGTTTGGAAGAACCTACCAACCTCTACCTTAAACTGCATGCAAGTTTGCATAAGAGAACTGATGGTGTTTTAAAGACAAAGGGTGGTCCCACCAAATATTGATCTGATTGAGGTTTTTTTTGTCTCCTGCACTTTTTAGAATAGAATTGATTAACAAGTATTCATGGAATTATTTTTGAACCATCCTCACTTTATAGTATTTTTCCCACAGGTGCCTAAGACTTTTGCACAGTACTGAATATAGATTTTTTGGGGAAATTTTATGAACGAATTTGAATTAAACTTCTTGTTTACGAGAAGATTTTCCTGTGGTAGCAACCAGACTTTCCTCCAGCACACCAGTCTACCACTCATACAGGAGGTCCAGTAAGACTTTTGCACAGTACTGTATCTGCCCACATCTACAGTCCAAGGAACAGCTCAACATGCAGATACCTGCATTTTTATATATACTACAGTATCCAAACATGAATTAGTTCATATGAATATATACTTAAAGATCAAGAGCTGTTATTGCTGCTTTGTTAGGGTACTAATATGTTATATTTAACCTGATAATAAACACTCCTGATTTTTCGACATTTTTAACAATTCCGCTGACGTGGCGCCAGAACGAGTTGAATTTACGAAAAATCAGGATCGCTGCAGTTTTTCACCGTCATCGCTGTGCTTTCTGTCTTCGCAGGTAGGAGCACAACCCAGCTTTCGTCCGCTTTGCCGCCCCGAACCCGAACAATACAGGGAAGGGCCAACTTGGGCTGTGCGTCAAGGGAAAAGCGTCTTGACAGACGGAGCGGTGAGGCTTTTCCAGCCCGATGTGGGAAGGGGCCTGGAAATCGGTGCTGCTTCAAAGGCTGCTTCCCGGCATTGTTCCCAATTTCACTCCAGAACATTGTCAGTTCTATTACTAACCCCAGACTTAATGCACTCAAATTGCGGTAATTACTTTTTTTTTCATCTGCACTTCCGATTAAGAAGATTATTACCACTTAGGAGCCCAATTACTGAAAAAATGTCATTTCTCTCTACTGGAAAAAAGTAATGATTCTAATTGAGGCCATTTTAGTAAAACTCATTTATGTAACTTCACAGGTAAGTGTCACGAGGAGGGGCATCGGGTTCAAAAATGGACTCATTTCGTTTCTATTCAAAGAGCTCGTACATGAACGCGCCGGATAAAAAGGTAAAACGCACCTCAAAATAAACACGACCATTTGAAAATCTTTTTAGTCGCACGTGCGCGAAAGTTGTGTGGCCGGTTATCTAACTATTATTACCGCAAGACAAGTGACTTCACTCACTCACACGCAAAAGTGGGAAATATCTTTTTTTCTCCCTTTCGTCTGGGAGGTTTTATTCAGGTGGGAATTTAACTATTTTTTTTTTTTTTTTAAACAAATGAACCACTTAATAATGTGGCATTTTATCCGGCATTTTCTCGCCCTTCATTGGAACGCGCGGCTCTGACGTCAGCCCCGGATGTGACGCCGCACACCGGGTATGTAAAGTATACGAGTCCGGTAGCCATGGCAACCGGCGTGAGCGGTCCTCGCGAGTGGTTAAAGAGGGTGGCTTTTAATTCGAGGGTATAAATAAATAGGCTCCATTAAATTCCTTTATTGAGGGAGCCGTGTCGCTCAAGATTTTAACAGACCCGTGAAGAAATCACGTTTAAAGGCAAGACAGACGTGTCAGAAAGATGTAAAAATATCCAAAAGATGAGCGTTAATAAAGAGACAATATAAGTGAATAAGTAAAGGGAAAAATACATTTCAGACTGATAGGACCAAAAATTTAAAAAAAAAAAAAAAAAAAGGTAACAAAGTTTGCAGATTCAAAATTCAGGCGGACGAAGATGTAGCTTTTTAATGTTTTTTTTTTTTTTCCAAAAAATAAGAATCAAATTAAAACCTGCTGTAATAATAAAAAAAAGAGAAGAGTTTCGCAGCTGCAGAAAAACAAGCGGCAGCGCGCGCTGAGCGCTCAGGTCGGGCGGGAAAAGGCAGCGGCACGACCTGGATCTTCGGCGCCCTCTGTCGGCATGAGCTGGAACTACACGGAGCGAGGCCAAGAAGTGACTTCATTGGGAAAGAAGCAAAACCTTGGAAAAACACGGTGTACCTTGTGCTGCATCCAGCCGTGTTGATCAGAACTCACATATTTCCTTGACCCCAAATGTGTGTGATTTAGGAAAAAAAAACCTCTAGTTTCCTGTTTTTTTCCCCCATTTTACATCTCAAGGCTCCATGTTGTTGAAATAGCAACACAAGGACGTAAAATAGATTCAAGGGGCAAACTACTCCTGCACGGTATATCGTTTGGTCAGAACTTTCTGGATTAAAGTAACTAATGACGGGCAGAATAAAAAGGCAGAACGTGTTTGGGACAAGCGAGAAAAATCTGTGCAGAGAGACAGCGAAGGAAACAGTGAGTTTGTACATTTGTCTGCAGTGACAAGCAACTTGCAGGTAGATCCCTTTGGCAGATGTTTGACATCCGCAGGATTCTACACAGCCTGCGGTCCAGGTGATCTCGCTGGTCCTCCTGTCTGGTCTTCTGGCCCTCCAGCCCATCGTCTCTACATTGGCGCCCTGTAGTTCTTTGTATCAAGTTCAACAGTCTGGTTTAAGGCCCTGAAAGACACTCAAAGGATCTCCATCCCAGGGCTTTCAAAACCTACCCCAGCAAGAGCACTGTCTCTTCCATTGGCCCCATCTCAAGGGATCCAAAACCAGGTTCAGTTTTGGCCCCCTTTGTGAGTGACTAACCTCCCCCTGTCCATCACACCTGGTAAATCCCTCCTTAAAAAAGACCTCAAAATCCAAGTGTTTCAGATTCACGTTGCGCTTCATCTCCTAACTGCTCAGAAACGTGCACCACATCATCTTTCATGATCACCTTTGTATTTCTGACAACCTCAACAGAAGCAGCTACTTCTGTGTTGGGTCTGAATGTGTAACTTTACCTTCTTTGAAGGGCGCTTGCCTGTGTTGGAAGATCGGCTAAATATTGTCAACTGGGGTGGAACATAACTGCACCATTAGTGCTAGTTGTCAGAGAAAAACACTTATTTGAATACTAATCCAGATAAACTTCTCACCTTCTTCAAAGGTACTTGAAACATCAGGTAAAAAAATATTATTTGCACTGCAAAATTCCCTTTTAGATTTCTTCAGACAGTTGGATTTGAACTGGATTTCCACCCCAGAAGGCAAGAGATGCAGTACATTGTACATAACATCACCGTAAGGATCACTCAGAACATCTGAGAAGGAGACGTCACTGTGAAGACTTCCTGTACTCCTAAGTTTGCAAAGATGAGGTCAGGAACAAGCCACAGTCCTTCTGGGAGAATTTCCTTTGGATGTATGAAACAAAATCAGAGCTTAGAGTAAAATTAGAGTAAAGAACACCAACTCTTTGCAGAAAGCAAAACACAGCATTCAAAGAGAGGAAGACCGTCCCTACTGTGAAACATGGAGGAGCTCAGTGATGTTTTGGGGCTGCTTTGCTGCCTCTGGTACTGGGTGCCCTGAATCTGTGCAGATTACAATGGAATCAGAAGAATATCAAGGCGATTTGGAGCGAAACTTACAACCCGGTGTCAGAAAGCTGTGTCTCAGTCGCAGGTCACGGGTGGTCCAGCAGGATAATGACCAGAAACAGCTCAAAAAGCACCAAGTATGGATGAGAAGAAAACACTGGACTGTTCCGAAGTGACCTGCTGTGAGTCCTGATCCGAATCCCATAGATCATCTGTGGAAAGAGCTGAAACTCACAGCTGGGAGAAACAGCCGTCAAACCTGAGGGAACTGGAGCTGTTTGCTGAAGAACAGTGGGCCAAACTGCCAGTGGAGACGTGTAGAAATCTCACCGAGAGCTACAGAAAGCGCTTGGTTGCAGTTATTCTCTCCAAAGGCTGTGCTACAAAGAATTAGGATAAAGGAACCAATATATTTGTCAATATCACTTTCATTGGTTTTATTACTTAAAATAATGTTAAGTCACAAATCAAAAGGAAAGTTTCTGCTCTATTAAAAATGAAATAAAGAATAATGGACACCAAAAACTTCTGTCACGGTTGACTTATTTCAGAGAAAAATTGAGTTTTTTTAGAATGAACCTTCTTCCTGAAAAAATCATTTGCAACCAGGAAATTTGTAAAAATTAAACAATATGATAAATTAAACATTTAAAGGGTCTGGCAGGTGATGCTGTGGGAGCATCTGAAAGTAAAGCTGAGTAAAGACACACAGGCTCTTACACTGATTCTCAGAATCTTTATTTCACCCAAAAAATACAAATATTACACTATACCAGAATATTACAAACTCCACCCAGGATGGACCAACATCCTTTGCTGCAAACAGTATATGTTTTCTAGTTATGTTTACCATTTTATGGTTTAGCAACAGGGGTAAATTATTGTATTTGTAATATTTGGTTGTCAACCTGCTGTATGGCCTCTGTTGTACTAAATGCAGCACTAAATGGCACTTTTTTAAAAGGTTATTTGTGGATTGAATGTTTGCAAATTGTGGGATGACTACTTGCTGCCACAAGAAGGCCTCGGTATTTGATAACGTCTGTACGGATGGAAAGTTCGCTGCAGGGGGTCACAAAGATGTAAACAAAATCAGATACTAAAATTCTCCATCATTCTTTAGAAAAAAAAAAATAAACAGCACATCCACCTTAAAATTTAAAGGCACTCTCGTTGCATTCAGGTGCAAAAAGGTATGACGGACACACAAATATGCTGTGTGATGGAAAAGTTATTTTTCTCGCCTTGTTATACCTGCATGAGCGGCAAAAGTCAAGCAGCCACACAAACAGCTTCAGTGCTATTAAAATAGAAAAAAAACCACTGTGTTGAATTGAAAGTCAAGAGGTAAAGCAGAGACGCATAATTCCGGCGGACTGAGTCAGTTATACTGAACATATGAACCGTTTTCCTCAAAAGGCAAAAATAATAGGAAAAAAGGCCGCGCTTGAACCCACGCCGCCCCCTGCTGGCGGAAGCAAGAACTACATCGAATGCTACCTCGACGTGGCGGAAAACGAGCAGAAAAACCGGGAGAAAAACTGTTCCCTGTCAGTGTCGACCGGTCCATTAAAAAAAAAAAAATAATAATAATAATAATAATATAATAAAATAAAATTTAAAAAAAAAAACTAAATTTGTGGGCACCCTAAACGTTTGGTATAGTTACCAAAATAATTTCCTTCTCATTTTATTCTATGCCTGGGACCCTTGGTTCACATCCCTACCTGGTCTTTACAAAACAATTGTTTCAAACTTCCTAATTTGTTTTTTTTATATTTACACAAAATGTAAACACAGTTGACAAAGGCGATTTTTAACAAAGGGTCAGACAAACAAAATAGTCTATGTGTTTTGATAATGGCATTAGACACCTTTCCATTGTTTTCAATATAAAAACAAAAACAAGCATAAAAACAAGAGCCAACAACAGCACATATTTTAACCCCTTCAAAAAGCCTTAAACATGAGAACGACGTTCTTGTGCGATTAAGTGAAGTAAAGATACGTTGTACAAGGTAGTGCAAAAGAAAAAAAAAAAAATTCAAATTCAGTTAAAATTACTGAGTGCCGCATTGTCTAACATTTAAATCATTTAACATTGTGGCATGTAAGTGTTATAACGCAGAAATGAAAATGTTACATTTGTTTTGAAGCTAAATTCTGTTTCAGTTGTACACGTTAAGTATCATTTTAAATAAGAAACCTGTTTCACTTCAGTAAGAAATGAGTCAATACTTCAGGGACGGTGGGTGATGCAGTTCATAAAGTGACGTTTCTAAATAGAACATTCAACATCACAGTTCTGCCTGGAGTCAGCAAGTACATTTCTTCATTCAAATATGACCAAGTAAACTTACATTTTTTATATTATACTGTTCACTGGCTCACCATTCTAAAAGGGTGTAGAGAAAAAGACAAATTGAAGAACAAAATTTTAGGATGTATTGTAAACCAAGGTGCTAATCTCTCTCTCTCTCACTCTCACACACACACACACACACACACACACACACACACACACACACACACACACACACACACACACACACACACACACACACACACGGTGTCTGAGTGCAACTGGTTCCTAGAAATTACTCAAATAACGCAAACTTAAATACTGGGAAGCCATTTCTATTATTTTTTCATGACAACAATTACAACTCATTCCAGGTTCATCCAAGAAACCCAGTTAATATCCCCAAGACCCCAAAAAACCCATTTCAGCCTGATAAAGAACACTTTTACCTCCAGTTACCTTATTATCAAGCAAGTGGAGGTAATATGAATTTGTCTATATGCAGTTACTTTGAGTACAATACAGTATGATCTTATGACAAGGCATAATAAGTATTTAATTTATAAAAAACAGTAAAATGTGCTGACTGTAGTGGGCTGTTAAGGTAGTGAACTGTCACTGAGGGTCTTACAGTAAGAACAGAAGTGTAAACTGAGCTGAGTATTAGTAAATACCGCTCATCGCATAGGGATTTGGAAACTGGGAACTTGAATGCCGGGGTACAGGTGTACGTGTAAAACATACAGTAATATAATTCACAAATATACATGCAGTTGTTCCTTACATTAAACATCTTTGTCCTGAATGTTCCAATATACAAACATTTATTCACCCATCTTAGGAAAATTTCTCTGTTGTAGAGTAATGCAGTTGTACGTAGGATTTTCACTCGGCAGATAAAAGGTACGCCTCTATTATCGTGCTTTTTTGATGGTTAGGCGACCAAATTCTAACACGTTACAGTCGAGATTTACGGTGAAACACTTTGGAATACTTTCTCATACTCGCTTTCCTGAATTCCTTCCCACATTAAACATAAGGTATTGACTATTGAATTTTAAAAAATAAATTTTAAAGTAGCCTAAACTTTATTGTTGCTTCATGTTAATGAAATATGTTAAAATATGACTGCTTTGCATGTTGTCTCATACCTGATGCTTCCAGTATAGAGGGACAGCGAGACCCTGTATTGCAGGAGCTGTTGACGAAAATAAAGTCTTACAGCATATTTTTATTTACTGTAACTGACGTTTTAACAGAACCTAACCGACGATTAAGCTGTATTAAGCTTTTACTCTTTGTAATGTAGCGAGTGGACTTTTTAAGAGTTAAACCTCCAGGTCCCAAATGTGTTTGTGCATTAAGGTACAACGGCACATATAAACGTCACAGGTTGTAGTCAAAGTGTCCAAACTGATAAAATTAAACAAAAGTTTTTTTGGAGCATTTCTACCGTTTTGCTACCCAGCATTTCTACGTTAGTTGTGCAATACTTTTAAAAAGTGTGTTAGTTTTACTGCTTGGCAAACAGTCAGAGAGAAAAATCAATACTTTACCAGCTTTCCTGCAATAACATCATTAAAATCAGTTCAAAGAGTAAATTACAACATCATTATTTCAAAATCTGACTTCTCCCTGCAGGGGGTGGGGGGGGGTCAAAAAATTGAACTCTAAAGAAATTTCATAATATTTTAAAATGTTTCTTCTAAAACTGATTTTCAGCGATACATTATAAAATACTTTACATTATTAACAGCATATCAAAATGTTCAATTCAAAGTCTGTTATACCAATAACAACACGTCATGACTTCATTTAGACTGTATTAATAACTGTTACTTTACAGAGTAGCACAGTGGTAAAGGAAGTAACCAGAGTACTTCTTGTGCCGACTCTTTTGCGTTTCCAGCTACAACCTGAGGCCAGATGCTTTCAACAGCCATCCGATGCCATCCAAAAGTCCATCCAGTGATTCGGTCACGATATCCTGGACCTGGGGTGAAAATACGGGCTTTAACATCTGATGCCCATACAATTCAGGCAGTGATTCCAAGCCAGAATGTCACGAGTCTACGAAACTCGCCACGATGAAAAGCTCTTAGCCTCGAGTAATAAATGAGCCGACGCTCAGAGCCGAAAGCCACTTCTTACCATCCATGGGTTTGGCAGAATTCGAAGATTGAGCTGCTGGGCCAAGTACACAGAGGGGGTCCTTGTTCTAGCTCCGCCTGGCTGTTCCCTGGCCACGCAGGACAGGATCAGTATCGGCCGGGACGACGGGCCTAAGGCTGGGTCCAGCATGGCCTGGATCTGAGCTTGCTCCATTTCCCGCATGTCACCTGATCGCAAACAAAGCAGCACGAGGCCTGCGGTCACGTCGCAGGTCAGAGCATATGACCCACCTGCACAGGTCACTGCAGAAAATTTGAGTGCCCTGCATATGGGATGCATTAAAAATCCAGCACTGAACTCAAAACACATCATATACGTTTGCCAGCAGCTAAAATAAAATTTTATATATTAATAAGGTTAATGCAGACAGGGCGTAGCACACGTCTTCCTTGGTGAGCAGAGACTCCACATAACAAGCAAAGAGCCTCAAACGCACAACCATGGTTTGGATAGCCAATTCCAATAGTAAGGGCAGGAAGAGAGGAGAGTTCCTGCAGCACAGCAACAGCAGTAAAGAAAAATAACTGTTTCATTAGCTTTTTATGAGCTCTGCTAAATATCAGAAAAAACACATCTCTCCTTCTAGCAGGTTCTCAATCACCCTTACCTCTTCCCGGTTCAGAATTGGCTGCGTAGATGAAGCCGTCCACTGCTCTACACACTTCCTGAACCTGAGGTACGATGCAGCAGTTGGGGTCGTCCTGGACAAACAGCTTGCTCTGCACGCTCTGCTGCTCCATACGGGCTCTTTCTCTCTCCATCCTGCGCAAATGTGACTTAGCGTTTACAAAAAAAAGCGACACGGAATACCTACAATCAATCTGTTTGACAATGATCTCAAAGTGCTTCTGAGTCGCACACAATCGGGCCTCAGAGGCCCAATTCAACACAAAACGTGCAGAAATATGCATTCGTTCCTGAAATAATCACCTGTTGTTTGAGTAGAGTGTCAAAATGTTGAACCTGTACTGATCATTGAACATGAAACTAATTCCAGATCCAATACCTGGGGGAAATTACATAAAATAAAAAAAAAAAAAAAAAAAAAAAAAAAAAAAAGGATTAATTTTTCAAAAGTCTAACAAAGCAGAGGAATAGAGTAAATATTTCTACGCCATTCCAACTGCCATTACAGCTTCACAATGACAGGCAGTAGTGACCATGCGGAACTAAAGATGCAAGCAAGGAAAAAGAAAATATATCCATACATCATCCAATTTAAAAAAAAAAAAAAAAAAAAAAAAACTTCTCAGTTGAGGTCCATTTTTTTCCTTTTTGCAACATAACGCAGTTCCTGTGTCAACACTGGCCGCTTCTAGAAAGCAACGGCTGACGGATACCTTCAATTTGCCTCTGCGGTATCCCAGCAGCCACAGGCAGCACATTTGGGGAATGCATAAGCTTCCCGACCAGGGAAACATCGAGCTGCTCCAGGCCGGGACCGAACATGGCAAAACGGGGCTCTGTGAGGACCACCAGAGACTGAAAGAAAGACGTGACCGTGTGGGCGGGCCTTGGGCGGCGCCACTGCCGTCTGCACGCCGGGCTGCCTCTCAGGTAACTGTGAAACAAGAGTGAAAGGAGGAGCACTTCTCTTTTAAAGACATTATACTCTTGTGGTGAGAGCCAGGGCCTTGTATTTGGAGGACCTGGGTTTTAATCCCACTCTCACTGTAGTAGCCTTGAGCACCTGCCCTCAATGGCTTCAGTATAAGTTACCCAGCTGTGTAAATAAATAACTAAGTTCCCTTATAGAAAAACATACCTTCTAAACTGGGAAAAAGTCTAGAGGGGTGTTATTTTAATTTACTCTGGCAGGGGGGTGTCAGATAAATAAGTGAATATTGTCGATAAGAAAGGGAGTGGTTAAGGGTGCAAGTCTTTTAACCTGATGGTTGCTGGTTCAAAGTTCCCTCGACCAACATACTTAACCTGCATCGTTCCAGTAAAGTTAATGGCTGCATAAAGGGTAACATGGTAAATAACATGAGGAACAGCCCGATTAAACAGAGTTAGTAGCAGTAGAAAGAACAACAGCAATAATAATAATAATAATAGAATAAAACAAATACAAATAAGAAACTGTACCTACTCTGCCATGAAGTCTTGACTGGGCTCGTCCTCCTCCCTGCAGAGGGGTGCCTCCAGCGCCTCTAAGTGGGGCATGCTGGTGTGGTCAACGGAGGGCCAGAACGGCATGTCTCGAAGCAGGAAGTACCTCCAGAGCAGGGGGTCCCGAACCACCGCCCTCCAGTAGCAGCTGGTCCCCCCGAGCCGACAGAGGTCTTGGGGGGTCAGGAAGGACATGATGCGAAACTGCAAATCCACCTGCCGGGGCCCGGAAGAAAGGTGCGCACGCGTTATACGACAAAACCTTCTAAAACCTCCCGCAACAAATGGTTGTGCCCTTGTTAGAGCCTTAGTCTTGTAACCAGAAGGTTGCTGTTCAAATCCCACTCCTGCTGCAGTTCCCCTTTGTTATGTCACTTAAGCACAATTCACAGAGTAATAATACCCTGGGTAAGTCATAAATGGGTAAAACTCATTACCAAAACCGTACAAAAGGATTTGAACAAATGTGTCCGGCAAATGACGTAGAAAATCGTCGACGTCACATACAGCAATAACAGGGGCGCAGATCGCGAACTACACGGGTTACCGGGTTTATTCACGGAATGCACCTGGAAAAGAAACTGATCTTTTTAAGTTTTAAAGCAAAAATGTATAAAACAGCTTCAAACTGAACAGGTCCCAAACTTCTGACAGAAAAGCGATGCTTAAAGGGTAGTTGCCAGTGAGCCAGAGAAGCTAACCGGCGTTCCCCGGACCCACGAGCTCCTCTCACCGGCAAACTGTCCAGGTAGCCGCCCCTCGATCGCCCCCCGTCTGCTTCTGCCCTTTGCTGCACGCTGCTCGTGTCGCTTCTCACACTGAGCAAATATTTATCCCTGAACCGCTTGAGGCTCCTGAGGACCGCGGACTCTCCGCTCCCCTCCATGGCTGCTGCTGGCTGCTCCCACTCGCGCTGTACTGAAGCACAGCTCCTCTTAGCCTTTCAAACACACTTTGTTCCGGAAGTGCTACTGTTAGCAAAATATCTATTCCCACTGCGGAAGTGTATGCAGAGTAAGTATATCCGGGAAAAATGTCGTTCGGTGCTGTCATGGTATTCGCGAATAAACACAGGTTCTCGACAACCGGACTGAGGAAGCGTAACAAGTTCCACGTCTTTTCTGCGCCGTCTGCCGTCGATTCGCTAACTAGAAGAGATGCATTGTGGGCTTTGTAGTTTAAAACAAATAAATAAATAAACGAGAGAACTCTCATTGGTCCTCCATTTGACTACATCTCTCTAACGGCCAACCGAAGGTCCCGTGCTCAAGGATGAAAGTATGGATTTCCATACATCTGCCTACATTTCGCCTCCAATTAGAAGAGATGCGCTGTCCTGTTTGTGGTGTTTTTTTTCTTTTAAATAAAGATAACACTCATTCATCCACCATTTAACCACCCTTTGAATTCCACTTTTTGCAAATTCCCCAAATGTACAGAAGTCACATAAAGAACCATACGTTTGAGGTCCTTCCCAGTACTGAACCTTTCATTTAGAAGAGATGTATAAAAGTAGAGCAGGAACATGAAAGGCCTCATTGCAAAATAAAAGTAATAATTTAACTGCTGTCTACTCTTCCGTTTGGGTCAATTGGTTTGTGTACAATCATTAACGCATGTTAAAATAAAGTGATTGATAATTTACTTTAAAAATGCATTTATTTTCAATGGGCATAAAAACAAATTAATACGTATTTAAAGTAATAACAAAACTATGGTTCTCCATTGAAATGTACTACAAAAATATCAAAGATCTCAGATCTGACCGACACTTCTCATCAAATCATGGAAAAAGATTTCTGACACGTCAAACAGTGGTGGCATCACACTAGAGACATCTGTACATACATAAAATGGCCAAAACAAAAATTAGTTATGACACACAGATTAACGATAATGTGTTACAAAACAAAAACAAATTAAAAAAAATAAATAGAAGCAGCTAGTCTTTTGTTCCCAGCTGGATTTTAATTTTTTTTTTTTTAAAATAATACATTATTTTAACTATTCTGAACGTAAAACACATGCTTGGCCAACAGTCTGAAAGATAAGTGCATTTTGGAGGAGAACTTGTATTCCGATGTCTTCCTTCATGTTTAACTTAATTTTAGAACTTTAAATGTTTTATTGGAGTATGCTCAGGATCTCCTTGGCATTCTCTGTGTTCCATCCTTGGCCTTGGAGTGGACCTTCACATAGCTGGACATATTTGTGAAGGATCTGTGTGCCGATATCCCGGAAAGGAATGCGCTCCTCCTTCCACCCTGCTGTCTCCAGGTTGAAGTCTTCATACTTCACTGCCCAGAAGCACATCTCCCCAATGTACATCAAGGTAAGCAGGTGGGTGTCTGAAAATATCCCTGTTACAAAAAGTAAAAATGCTAATTATTAGGACAAAAAAAAAAACAAACAAAAAAAAAAACGTGTTGGTTTTTGGAGTGTGAGAGCTGGTCGGCTATACAACGATAGCACTCGCTCTGAACAACATGTAAAGATATGTGCCTGAAGTCTACAGCCTGCATTTGCAAGAATTTAGTGCTACACACCTGTCAGGTGCCTGCAGGTTGCCCCCTGCCAGCAGTGAGAGATGCACCGCTCCTCCAATCGGCGCTAGCTCTCCTGCACGGCGTTGTGTGACCTGCAGTGCGTAAAGAAAGCAACTGGCTGAAGATTTCGTGCTAAATCAGCACACACTATCTTCACTGCCAAGCTGGATCTTTAAAGTCAAAGCATCTAAATTAAGACAAACAAGCACCAAATTTTTGTCTTTGTTTTTTCTTTTTCTGTTTCTACTGGACCAAAATTCTTATAATTGTAATCTTGTAAGTGGTTTGCCATTGAGCAATAGTGATAAACTGTTAAGTGAGAACTACATCAACATTGTTTCAAATGCTTTGAATGTTTGTGGAAATCACCAGCATTGCTGACCAAACCACAGATGTTCCCGGTGTTTGTTTAACCTGCCTTACCCAGACAAAGAAGAGTGTTGTGTCAGTTCTCTGGCAGCCTCCTTGGCTGATCTCCTGGACATAGACGTTCATGTTTCTTGCTACAGTCCTTACGCGAGTCAAGCAACACTAATTCTGAACCGAACTCTCGCATCTTGACAAACCAGATCCTTCATAAATAAGCTTAGAATACCTACTGTCTTAACCTTTAGCGCTACATACAACTCACTCAGACCATTTCTTCTTTAAAACCGGCTGAATTTAAAATTAAAACCTTAAAATAACATCTAAAAATTAAAAGTTTTAAATAACATAAATCCTATTTTTGTTAAAGTGCCATTTAGTCCATCCAGTTTCAGCATCATTCCACAATTTTCTTATATCACATTTTATCCGTATTGTTTCATAAAATAGCCAAGTCGAGTAGCCACCTTGGAAAACTTCAACAAGGCAGCACGTGACATGGAGCCGACGGTAAAGGAGCAGTTTATGCCTTACCCTCAGAAAGGAGATCTGCTGTCACAGAGTCATGACACAGAGCAACGTCACTGAGCTTCACCGAGTTCCTGACTTGCAGCATTCTTAACAGGTAGCGCACACCTTCCTGCAGACACTACAACAAAATAGGTCCACAAAATTGTGCTAAGAACCAGCAAGTGTAAAGGATAAAATATCAAACTCACCGGAATACACAGAATGCAGGCTACCAAAAGGCAACCCTTCTTCAGCTTAATCCTGGATCTTCTATACTTACCAGGCCCTTCACTCAGTTCATCATACACACCACGTCTATGCACTAATGTTCATAGCTTTAGCAAGTATGTTCTTGTATGTAAGTAGCCTGTAAAGCACTTTAGGTGAAGGTTGTTCTCAACTTAAGACCCGGTTAGGACTGACAGCCAGGTCGTAAGCTGAATCGGTCATATATACGTTATATTTAAAAAAAAGCCGAGCATAAAGAATAAACAGAGATTCAGATTTGTAGATATAGAGATGGATGGAAAGTATCGGGGTTTTTTATTACAGCTTTATATGACAGTTTTTTTTTTAAATACGACCTAACCTGAAAATAAATGGAGGGGCATCTTTGTTATGTAAGTTTTATAAACTGTGACTTAGTAATAAAAGTGAGGTTGGAGTTATGAACAGATTTTTGGTACCAATTGTGTTTCTGCTATATTGAGATGTCAGTGTGTAGCTGTTGTGATGTCCCATGTCAACTAGTTTAACAAAGTGTAGCAGCCGGTAGCTGGAACTGTGGGAAACTCTGAAAAGATCTATTTGTTTTGCTCCTGTTGTATTGTCACAGTGCATAATTCTCATAATGCATTAGATGCAAAAGTATAACTGCTCTATCTAACATGGCAGCCAGTTTTAAATGTTTCTGAGGCTACCATGTATGAACTTCATTCTTTCAACAATAGAATATAGAAGATAACCAAGTCTCCATTAATGTGGTCCTCATCTACAAAGAACCAGGACTTATTGTAACAGAAAATAACAAAATCCAGCAGAATATTGGTAAATCCTGTTTTTTGTTGCGCAAATTTAACTTGTGTATATTGGAAATCTCCCATTAGACAGACGGAGACAGACCGTGGACTGTAGTTTCCAGAATTGTTCATTCAATAATCAAATTTGTTTTAAAAAAGTAGATAAATGTAAAAAAATAAGACAATTTACTGTAATAAATTGTTACTGTACTCATCAGTAAAAAGAACAGTTGATTGTGAGTTGTGGTAGACGGTCACCTCTTTCCTATAATCACTTACATCTTAATTTCTATTGTATATGCTTTTCTGGCCCAATATCCTTTCTTTTCAGTTTTTTTCCCACCATGTTGCAGGATTACACTTTATTTATGAGATTAAATGGAGACACTACAGAAATGTATAGAACCAAGGCGAATATGAGACCAGAAACTGTAAGGATATCAGCAAAGTTTCTCCCTTACAGGCTGCCATAGTTGTACAGGAATAAGTTACTTGCATGATACACGAACTGAGAATTTCTTACAGGTACATTTCTGCTTAGCTTAGCTGTGTTACAGTGAAACTGCATATACCGGGTCTGTGTATACTGGAGTTTACCCATACAGGACAAACAACTAACCTTGAGGAAGGTGGCTTTGTTCTTCTTTATCCACTGCTTCCTCTGATGAAGAGTATGACAGTACATGTACAGAAGTGCCCCCCGTCGCCAGTATAAGCACTCCAGGAGCTCCAGTCCTAACACTGAGGTCACCTAGTTGGGCAAATATGACAAGCAAGACAAGAGAAAACATATATGCTATATGACTGGATAAGATAACTGCCATGTAGCATGTTGTTGCACGACTACCACCACTATTCAGTTAGAGTCCTTAAGCAAGACCTCTGATGTTACATCTGCCTGCATCTTAATGTCAGAGTGACTAGAACAAAGAGATTCATGCATGACGGTGTTGAACGTTGGAGAGCCATGATCGTTCAATTGCCAATGGGCTACTGGAACTAATCACAGAGGGACGGGACATCATAACATGGAATTGAAGGAATACTACTGCAACAGCGACTCTAATGAGAGCAGCTGCATGAAACAATTGAGGAAATTATGGACAAGGAGAATACCATTATCTACACTCACCTAAAGCCAAAACATCATGAAGAGAACCTTCCTGTCAATACTAGAAATTGGTGGCATAAGATGCAGATGCCAGGGCTCAAATCTTGTGTAACTACATCCAGAACCCACACAAGCAGCATGCAAAAAAGAGACTACATGATCGAACGTGTGCTAGAGGTCCAGACACTGTGCATGGCTCAGCTGCAGACATAAAACAGAAGACAATGGCTAAGCTATTTTCCATCAGCCACCACACTAGGATTCCAAGACTTGGCGAGCTACCATCAGACAGCATACTGGCACATATGAATGCAGCAGGACAGTGGTCCCCCCCTTTCCACGGTTTCAGTTACCTGCGGTTGTCCAAAAATTTTAAATGGAAAATACTAGAGATACACAATTCATAAGTTCTAAATTGCACGCCGTTCAGTTGGTATGATGAAATTCTGGGACGTGACTCATCCCTTTGTCCAGCGTATCCACGCCGTACACGCTACCCGCCCACTAGTCACTCAGTAGCCGTCTCGATTATCAGATCGGCTGTCGCGGTATCGCAGTGCTGGTGTTGAAGTAACCCTTATTTTATTTAATAGTGGCCCCAAAGCACTATTTTATTATTAGTTATTGTTGTTAATCTCTTATTGTGCCTGATTTATAAATTAAACTTTATCATAGGTGTGTACGTATAAAAAAAACACAGTATACATAGGGTTCGGTACTATCCGCGGTTTTAGGCATCCGCTGGGGGTCTTGGAACATATCCCCCCGTGGATAAGGGGAGACTACTGTATCCACAAACCCAGCCATCACCTTAACTGAAACCAACAACCCAGCATATGCGTAAGTAGCTGTAATGCTAGAAAACCCATGAAGCCAACCATTCCGGTTTCCTTCCGGGCAGCAAGCGAGTTGACTGAGCTGCAGGTGGGTAGTGTGACGGACCTATAGTCTGTGCGCGACTCAAAGACAATTGCTCTGGTGATCATAAAGTGTGGCTTACACCCCTATCCCCCTGCTGTTCTTCATAGCCCTGAACCCCTCCCCCCAAGCCAGATCATCAAAAAGAGTGGTTATGGAAACAGGTTCAAAAGTGGATCTACCATCAACCACCTCCTGTACATGGATTACTTCAAGCTATACCCCTTCTGAAAGAAACAATGAACCCCTGATCCACCTGACCAGGATCTGCAGGGACAACGTTGGGATGTCATTTAGATGAGAAAAGAGCAGCAGGATGATAGTAAAAAGAGGGAAAATGATGAAGACAGAGGGAGTTGAACTACCACAAGGCCACATGACAGATATGCAGGACAACCACAAGTGCCTGGGAATCATGAGCCTGAAACTAGGAGGACAACAACATCCAAATACCTTCAGAGTTAGACAGATCATAAAGAGCCAGCTGAATGGGAAGAGCAAGATCAAGGACATTAACATATAAACCCTACCACTCATCATATACCCAGCTGCCATAGTAAGTTGGCCAAGAGAAGAAATGGAAGCTGCTAACATCAAGATGCAGAACCCTATACTCTATACTCATGGAGCCTTCATCCAAAATCCAACACACAGAGAATGTACGCCTACCAGAAGGTAGGAAGAAAGGCCTTCAAAGTATGATAACTACTGTTCTAAATGATATAGAGCATCCATGAGTACATCTAAGCAATGTCCCCTAATGATCAACTGCTATGGGAATGTTAGAAATAGGTAGGGGATGTGGATAGCAGGCAAGTAAAGGGACGTCCATGGCAGGATAGGTCTCTCCATGAAATGAACCACCAACAGAGGTGGCCGACATGCGAAAATCCTACCAATGGCTGGGAACGGCAGGAATGAAGAACAGTACAGGAACACTAATCGTGACAACACAAGAACAAGCACTCAGCACCAAGTCAATCAAAACAGAGGTACCATATCAGGCAAGACCCCAGGTGCAGACTGTGCAAAGAAGCCCTCAAGACAATTCAGCACTTAGTAATGGCTGCAAGATGCAGGCAGGAACAGCGTATACTGAGAAGTACAACCAAGTGGCACGGATCATATTTAGGAACATCTATAAGGAAAATAGTTTGAACACTCACTAGTCTAAACGGGAGGTACCATAGAGAGTGGTGGAGAACAACAGAGCCAACATCCAGTGGGACTTCCACATCCAGACAGATAAACGGATAATGGCCAACCAACCAGATATAACAATGGACGTGTTATTTATAAACAGTAGTTGGATACTATAGTGGACGATACCACTGCCTAGCAGGTGGGAAACCGGGATCCAATTCCTGAATTACCACCACTATTCAATAAAAGTCTTTAGGCAAGACTCTCAACACCATACCTGTCTACCTTCTAATAGGAGAGTGACTAGAACAAAAGACAGTTAAGCCAGCTCAGGCAATTCACAAGGTTCGTGTCAAATGTTGGGAAACCAGGACGGTTTGATGGTAAGTGGGCTACTGGAACCAATCGGAGAAGGACAACAGGTGATAACATAGATTTGACGGAATGCTATATGTACACAATTAAATACAATATTGACTTTACGCAATCTGTACAATATCTTTCACAGTATCAAAATAATTTTATAACTTCCACTTGCTTGATTTGATGGTAGATATTACAATTCAAGCAGCACGCAAACATAGTTAGCCTACTGACTAGTAGTGAGAGGTCACTGAGCTATCTGCTTCACCTCCTGGGTTGGAGTCAGTCTTCCTGCCAACATCTCTGGTTCAGTCAGATCCTGTAGCAGCTGCTGAATCTTGTATGGAGAGACATCCTCAGGAAATTCTTGGTCCACCAGCTGGTTCTCCTCATAAAAGGTGATGTCCAGTATTACCTGGAGAAGAACAAAGAACACATATACCTTTATAATGTATGCTTTGCAACCCTAGGACCATTACATTCCTCAAGATGACGAGAATCATTTCACTGAAAACATCTTATTCTGCTCAATGATGCAGTATACAGTGGTCTTCACTATGAATAGAAAACATAATACAGAGGGAAGCAGGCAAAAATATTAATCTGCTCTATTTTCTGTATTAAACCCTTCTGTCTGTAGAGAAGTGCCATATGAAATGCTGAATATAGAACTCTGCTTCTCAGACAACTTATCTCAACACTATTTGCATCACTTATGGGCTCCTGGAATCAACGATTAAGTTTTCCATTAATTCCCTGCAAACACCTCTCACATCTCACATCTTCCAGCAGTGAGTAACCCTAAACCTGACCGTAACCCTAACAGCGGCATAAACAGCAAATTCAGCTCTGAAGAAAGAAGTGGAATAACAGGTATTTAATTATGGATTTACCGTTGACTTTTAAATAGACTTGCTGTACTTAGTTTTTCGTAAGCTTCGCCTTGTATTGCAATATTTTTATTGATATTTCAAATATATCTGTAAACATGTTATTGCCTTCATAAGCAGTAATTTGCTTTATTCCACTAATTCATATTATAAAACACTAAGAGAAAAGTAATGAATGTTTTTAAAAGAATTATCCACTTAATGAGCTTTCATTGACGACTGTGACTTTATTCTGTTTAGAATTTCTCTGCTAATAAGGTGGCTACAGAGGGATATTAATGGGAATTAGAGCTGTTGTCTTGAACTCAAAGGACGTCGGTTGCTCTCATACCCTTATGCAAGGTATTTAACTGAATTTGCTCCCGCAAAAATTCCTAAGCAGTATGGGTTGGCTGGATGCGTCCACTGCATATTCCGTATGTGGATGAAATCAATCAATAGGCTGCTCAGTGCTACAGAAGGTATGATGTTCAATTTTGACTATATTTATCTTATGCTACAAACATCCACAAGGTCAGCAACAAAACAACTACCCTACACAGATACGTTAAAATATATACCAGATTATATCATTAGTTATGTACCTATGCTGTTTACGAGTTGGTTCCTGAATTTAGGTTCTTATAAGTTTATGCTGTGTAACAACCTTAAGAACTCAAAAGAAAGAAAGATATATAAACAGCACAAATGAATCTAAGTATGTGCCCTTAGCTGAGTACAATTTTTAAAAATTCACACTGGTAACACGGTACGGTTGAGACAAAAGAGAGTAAACAACGCTCCAATGTCTTGCGCATATTGGCTGGTTTCATACAGACAATACTTGTCGTAAAACTCATCTCATTTACTTAATTTTTTGGATTAGAATGCTTTCAGTTAAAACTTGCATAGGTGTACTGTGGGAAGAAAGAAGAAACACAAGATAAGAACCAATATACAATATTACGAATGTAAACTGGATCGAATCATTACGGAAAGGTTAAATGGAATAAAACAAAAAGGAAAGTAGAGAAACAAAGGAGGATGGCAGTATCACTGCTTCTGTCAGCCAGAATTATAATTTTCAACACATTATATCTCTTATTAAATCTTTTATTGTGCAACTGGTGCTGAAAACTCTTTCAGTTAAAATATTAAATTCCATCTTATTACACAGATGTCAGTACATACTTTACTTGTTCTAGTCTGTCAAGATTTCTTTTAGTATACAACATATTTAACTTAAAAATAAGCTTCTAGGCTTGACATTATGACCACAAGTTGCAGCCACTTGAGCAACCAAATACAACAACATGCAACGAGTCAATAAATCAGTGTAAAGACAACGACTGACCACATTAAAGAATAAGGTTTGCATCCACGTTTGAGGCAGTTAAGCAAAACAAAATCACCACACTTGCCAACCAGAAATGACACTTGACTGTCAACTATTCTGTTCATCAGGTGAGTGATTTCTGAGAACACAAGAATTTATTCAAACATCAATAAAAGCAGTATTAATAACAGTAACTTGAATGCCCCCCTTCCCCCTTCATCTAAAATCATTTTCATTTCATAACTGCAGTACCTGAGTGTAATCCTGCAGCAGTTTGGGGAGACTGCTACTCTCTCCCCCTTGTCTGTAATAGTTTTTCAACTTGTCTAGTATGGTAGATGCATTCTGTAAATAGTCATCATCTAGGAAGAAATAAAGTAGGTTAATTATTCAAGCACATGAAATCGCACAATGCTTGCATTGTCATTGAATATCTAAGCATTATCTATGCATACTTATTTAAAAGCTCTGAACTACATAGTCTACTCCCAAGTTAAACGAAAAAGCGCGCGACTAATGATTTTCTCTCTTAGGGCAAAAAGAAAATGCACTTAACTTAAAAGGATTTATTCAACAGAATTTAAACTTTATACCGGTTGACTTTCAGACTAGTTTAAATGACCTGGTTAATTTAATTCTGGCAGCAAGCAGTGAAGGTTAAGGACATGAACGTGTAACCCCACTTCTTTCTACTGCTGCAGTACCCTTCAAAAAGGTGCTTAAGATGAAATGCACCAATAACCAGCTTTGTGTTTTTCAGGGGAAGCAAACGCAACTAAGCAGCAGCAACAACAACAACAACAACAACAACAACAGCAGCAGCAGCAGCAACAGTAATAGTAACGGAATGGTGGGTGGAGCCAAGAGTGGGCGGGGCGAATGACGGAATAAATCCGTCACTCAGCTGGGCCAAAAATTGGAGAAACTGCACAGCCTCCTGTAGGGACTTTTTTCGCCACAGTGCAGTGCTACACAACTCGATGTGACCGTTAAACGGTGGCGTGAGATAATTTCAAAACGGACGCTGCTCAGAAATTATTCATGAGGGATCTCACCACAACAACTGTTGTGCTGCATATTTACATAAACAGAAAGGCAGATAAACTAGCATGCTTTAAATGACCCATTATGGCACGAAACAAATTGCTACCGATTATTATTTTCGCTTCAGCGCGAACGCAGATACGCGAGGAAGCGTGATATATGACGCTTACCTTGTTTCTGAACGCGGAGACTGGCGCACTTGCTGTCCAGCTCCGATATTCTCCTCTCCAGCTCGACACCCTGCCTTCCGCACTCGTCGGCCATGGCTAACCGCGCGGTCACGTGACCCGAGCCACGGCGAAGACGCGCGCGGTCACGTGACCACCCCTGCAACCCTGAATGTCACGTAGAACGTAGAACCTCCCGCTGTCAAAACTCACAATTCGTTTGAGCGCTCGATTTAATATTGCAATTTCAGTCCTATATGTTACCCTAATCCCGGCTGAAAATGGGAATCCTCAGAAGGTTGTGTACGGGTTATAGCCGTTCATTTCCACTCGACGTGACCAGTCGCTTTGGCGATAAACGTCAGCTCCGTAATGTAATAGTAAGATGAAAGAAAACCCCGCAAATGACGTATTACACCTATGGTTTTACCAAACAGACAAACCCAAAGGACAGAATAAATAGTTCTCACCTCTTGTCATTGTATGCATGCGTCAGTCTACTTTATTTCAGCTGGATCAATGAACCTCACAAATTTTGCTGCGTGTTAGAATTACCGGGAAAAGAGACGCTCCAAACAACCAGATGAGATCTAAGAGCTAAACGATGCATTCTGGTTAATATTTCAACTTTGCACTGAAACACAAGCCTGCGTTGAGACTTTCAGCGATACGCAGACATTTTAACGACGGATTACCCTCCAGCAGTGGCTCATGCTGAACAGTTAGAAACAATTAATCTGCCTGCTGTCTAAGATTGAAAGTTTTGCTTAAACTTTAATTTTTGTAGTAACTGTTTTATTTTCACTTTAAATCCCAGAGAACGCCGCTGCAGTTATAGGTTTAATAATTCTGTTGAGTGTTCCAGGGAAATAGAGATCTGTGTGGGAAAAGTCCAGGTTAAAAGGGTCGCACATTTTACAGCTTAATCGGTATCTGATGTAAACATCCAATTCTGGCTGAGGAGTTTTTAAATATGGTAACTGAGAAAGGAGATCGAACCTAACATATACCCAGATATCAGCGTATATGGGTTCTGCACACACGCTTAACCTTCATTTAGCTGCCACCTTTGTCCAGGGCAACTTTAAAATTCATGGTAATTCTAGACACGAGTGGGACCTGAAACAGGGACCATTAGGATGTAGGCCAAGTCCGGGGCAGCGTGTGGGATCGTGGTTTGTGCATCTCAAAGAACAAAGGACGCTGGTTCAATCCCCCCATCCTGCTGCAGTACCCTTGAACAAGGTGCCTGGATCAGAGCCGAAACGCGTCCGCACGACGCCCAGAAATACACACTTTGCTTCCCTAAACTTGTGTGTTCGCTCCCATTTCTTTACTCGGTGGATATTCCAGCCCCCGAGCTTATTTAACGCTTATTCAAAGATATTAGAAGCCACCCGCCCCCAACAGCGGTATAACAAGGTAAATCGCTGTTAAATATCTTTGTCGAAAATCGTCAGTTAATGGAAAAAATGACTTCAGGATCAACGCCAACCGCTACTCCTATAAAGGGACAGGATTTGGAAAGTTTTAATTTATAAGTGGAGTAAATCGTCTCTGTCCGGATACAAAACGCGTTTCGGCTGAATTGCGCTTGTTGGCGCATGCGCCGTTCGGCACCGAAACAGTTAAATTGAAATAAGGCGGCCGAGCCCCCATCACTCCCCTAACGCCTTCTTCACATAGTCCCACCTGCTCTAGGACCGCTGACTGACTGTTTGCGTGACACGTTGCCGACCGCGGCGCCAACCCCAAACACATCACCGTCAACATCACGCTGACAAAGAAAGCATCTGTTCGCGAAACATGGCGACGCTGTCGACGCTGGAGAGGCTCGTCTACAGGAACCTGCGTGCAGCTCACAGGGGTCCGTTCAGCGGCGCCACGCGATCCGCCAACAAGGTCGGTGTTCAGGCTCACCGAGAGGTGACGGGGTTAAGAACCTTGGGTTTCCTTCCGTCCAGGTTCCCGATTAAATGTATGTTTCAAATGCAGCATCAGGCTGCTGTACGTACGTGACGTTTACGCGTCGGTGGGATTAATGACATCTGACGAGTGGTCGGTTCTGCAGTTCCTGCCCGCAGTTTAGCCATCTTTCGAATTCTAACGTCACCGCAGCGCCCGGTTAAAGAATGGAATTTTATGTTTTTACACGGAAAGCGACACAGGTCCACCAGAGCTGACCGTGGGCGCCGTGGTCGCCTCTGCCTTCAGCGACTCCTGTGCGTAAGAAGCGGGAGTGATTTCTCAGGGGTCTGGAGGGGGACTTTCAAATATCCTTTATTGACGCGACCTCTTGGCTCCTTTGTCCTGCTCCTCTTTGTGCGAACAGATCTCTCTCAACAAGCCTGCGTTTTGAACACGTGACAGATGGCATCGTTTTGCTTTTTTTTTTTTTTTTTTTTTAAGTTGGCTGCATTAGTTCAAACACGTACATATCTGTAAATAATATGTCGCGCGCGCCTTTCCTGAGATGACCTTGTTTGCCTGTCGCCATGTGACTGATCGCGACCAGGTCGTTCATGCTGTTAAGTTCTTATTGCTCCTGGAGGGGTCATTCCAAAAAAAAATAAAAAAAGTTGAAACGGCCCTTTCGGGAATGTTTATTTCATGCGCATATTGCAGTTCACGATTACTGTGTGTACAAAGTCTCATTTTACAAAGTAATATGTATATCATATATAATAGGCATGCCATGCGTCAGATTTATTCCATTATTTGTGCTTAAATATCTAGAAAAAAAATGTGTTTTTGAGTCCTTTTTAAATAAAGTTGAAAACGAGTCTCAAAAATACACTTTTAGGGGGTGCGACTTTCGACATAAACTTTTTGACTTTATCAGCATTCGTTTCTTTAAAGAAAGTCATTTTAACTGTAAATCATTTAACTTGTGGCTTTCGATCGCAATTGTTAACTATTAGTAATTGTTTTCTCTTAAAACAATGAAGTCTCTTTTATTAGGAATCAGTAGCCCGCTTTTGCGATCAGCTGAATTCTGTGACTTTCATTGGCTGCTGTTACCTGTCAGTCACAGTTTCGACAAAGTCATCAGCCACTAACTTTTCAGGAAAGGATAACACACAATTTTTCAATACTAAATGTTTTCTGTTGGAGATCTAACATCATGGAGAAGTTGCTGAGGAGCTTGGGTTAGCGTTAAAACTGAAGTTCAGTGTCAGTCTGAAAGTAAAAAATTAAACCGTTATAATATTAGATGATTTGGCTGACACCTTTTTCCAAAGCAAGTTTAAACCGTTTCACGGTTTACCCATTTGTACAGTAGGATTTTTACATGCAGCATAGTGGCTCAGTGAGGGTAGCACTGCTGCTTCTTGCTGTCTGGGCTGTGTGAGTGGGTTCAAATCCAGCTCATTTTGTGACACCATTGTTTCCCCCGTGTCTGTCTTCCAGGTGCTTCGGTTTTCTTCCCGCAATCCAGAAACGTGCCTCTTAGGTTTACTAACTCTAAACCCCCTGTATGGTGTGACTGAATAAAGGTATGCGAGTGCGGCTACCCTGCGATGGATTGGGGTCCAGTCCCGGGTGTCCCATCTGCAGTCTTGCCCCCCCTACCGTGCTTCTCTGTTAGTTTTGGATCACCATGACCCTAACGTGGTCAATGAGCTAGCAATGACCAGAGGATAGACCTTTTCTAAAAAGGCAGAGTTTTAACATTTAAGTAACTTTTATTGTTTTACAGGAATATAACAAGTTTTTTAACTTGTTCCTATCGTTTTTGGTAAACCATAACCTCCAGTGAAAACCAGTCTGGTCCTCTGGGTTTTAAACTGGCTACACATGCAGACCCTAAACTGCACATTTGCTACACACTGCAGTGTTGGGTTGAAGTTATAATTAAAATTTTATTCATGAAAAAAATACATCATTGTATTTCTAGCACAAAAGAAAAAAAAAAAAATCATACTTCAACACCTAGAAGGTTTTTTAAGGGGTGCTTTACTGAAACGATCATGCGACGTTTCCTGAGCGGCTTTGAAGGACGTTTAGAACCGTGTGGGATGTGCTGGACTTTTTATGGTGCTTCTCCTGGCTTGAAGGGTAATTGTTCAGAGCTGCGTTTATAGTAACGGTTTGTCACATGGGGCCAGGCTTACCAAGTGCATATCCTTTCCTTTTATCAGTCATTTCATCACAATGCTTAAATGTATAATCCAGCTGACAGGTTTACATTGTGCTCTTATCCGCACCAGAGTACATGGCCAGCGTGGGGCGTGGGGGGGCTTAATTCATTCAGTACATCAAAAACGGTGTAATTCTTACTTTGTATAACATTGATAGCTGGTTGTGGTAGGATGTCTCAGTTTGTGGTTAAGTTTCAAATGGTAAGTTTTTGTAATGCAGAATAGAGATGATTCAGGTGTTTTACTGGACTACAGAGTGTTTTTCTCTTGAGGGTAATGCTTAGCAGACAGTTTGGAACAGATAACCATTTGGCTGTTGATGGGCTCAGTAGTCTGATGGGTTGCAGGATATGATGGGCTTCTGGAAGCTGTGAAAGTCCAAGCCTGGGGCTTCTTGGTATGCCAGAACCAGGGTTTGAACCAAAACATTGGTAATTTAATATTTAAGCTTAATTGTTGTACTTTTATGTATGAAATGACTCCAGTCAGAGTGAAAATCAAAGTTAAACAATGTGGTACTATCTGTCAAATCACAGCTGTGGATCAGTGTCAGATTTAACACTTGTTTATTGACGCTGATCCTTTGCTTTAGGATGATGGGTTTTTTTTATCACCAGATTATGCCTTGTTTAGCTGCCTTATGTTTTGAAATGATTTGGCTGAAGGAACTTGCTTTGTCAGGTTTTTTAAAAACATGATCAAAACTGTGAACCTGATCTAACGGTGTGATTTTAAGCCTCAGTTGTTAAATAGAACCACTGTTGAAAATGGTCAACATCATATGGTGCGCAAGGGATATGGAGGTCTGCTAAGAGCACAAAGGAGTGCTTACAAAATGTTTTGCTCCTGTGCAGTGTATGTGACAGTCCTGGCCTGGTGTCAGTTGGTCACATTGCAATGCATCACTGCAGTGTGACACTGGTGACTGAAACTCTGGCAAGGTTTCCAGGGCTGTTTTGGTTATAACAGTAAACAGACAGTATGTGTTAAATGGGGCAACATTCAGCCAAGAAGGGTTTCACTTGTGCACTACTAGAACATTGTTCTTAATATGGAGCAGTAAAACTGCTGTAAACTTTATTGCACATCGGAATTTAATTATAGTTTTACTATGTCCACTTTCTGTGTTGTCCCAGAAAGACAGAGTTGGGTTCAGCCCATTATTTACTGTTTTTTTTAATAGTTTTGTCTGAAATTTGGGTCTGGTTCTGCCACTAGACTTTCAGAATCTCTGACTTTCAAGTATTGCAATTTTTTGTTTGTTTGCCTGGCTATTGGAAGACATCCTCACAGACACGGGGAATCAGTCGGTGCACCGACTTCTCCCTTGTCTTATCTGTGACCGTGTTTATCGATGTTATACAGGACGAGGGCGAAGGATAAACGGCAGGTGGGGCAGTGAATGAAATTGAAAGCAGTAAGGTGGTTAAGTCTTTCTCATCCCATGGAAAGAATGTAGTAGTTTGGCTGGCCTCCCAAGTTCCCAGTGTATTGGCAAGATGGGGACAGAATTATTTGTGCAGATTTGTCGTTACGTTTTGTGTTGTCTGCAGTTCCTTGGCCGGCTGTGTTTTTCTTGCGAGTGTTTTTCCCAATCTCTGTATCCTAAGTTATATGTTTGCAATTGCTACTTAATGCATTACTCTATAGTTTCTTTTTCTTCCAGGTGCGTAACGGTATGGGTATAAACTCACTTGGTTTACTCACTGCTATTAAATTGCGCCAAACTTTTCATCTTGCTTTGTGCTTTTCTCGTGTACACAGTGGGGAATGTTGATCTTATTGCACAGATTAGTTTTTGTGTTTGTTCATAAATCAACAGTGGATTAACTGACATTCAACAAAAAGAGTAGATGGTCATGAATGTTTGTTAGCAGGACTGCTTGCCCATGAAATTGTTTGTTTGTTTGTTTGTTTGTTTAATGAATGGATAAGGATAATAATTCTTAATAATGGGCCATTATGTCCTCTGGAGTAACTATGGCCTTCTAGCCCTGCTGACTTGGGGGGGGCTAGAAGATGATGTTGATAATGATACAGGGTCTGGGTAAAAATAGCTTTGTTACTCTTGGATTTTGTTATCCATTGTAATGTAACTTCTTTAGACTTGCACTTCCTTTTATTATTAGTGCTTTCTATTTATGGCTCTTAAATTGGCATCTTGCTGACTCCCAGGTGTTCCTCCTCAAAACCATGTTGGGGTGAGGCAGACCTTATTTGATGCAGAGCCACATAGGATGCTTCAGTTAACTACTTTACTATGGTGGTTCAAGGTGAATTTGTCTTGTACAGATGTACAAGGGGAACAATGGTGGACCTGGTGGACAATACAGTTAATAGACAAACAGCAGATGCATACACAGTATAAAAAAGACAGATTGAGGTAGGTCAAGTACATAAATGGTAGGACTCTGATCTTCTGGGGTATCACATTCAGTGAACCATGTGCTCACCTCCTGACTTCACATGTTTTCTTCTGCCTTTTTCCCCCAGATCTGTTGCTGTTACCTGTCCACATCTAGCAACCGGCAAGCTCAGTTCTACAATAACCCTGTAGATGCAGTGAAAGATATTCCTAATGGTTCCACGTTGCTGGTTGGCGGTAAGCTGCAGGCACTGGTGTGCAAACCTTTAACTGACCCCCCCCCCCCTTTGACCTGAGGAATATTAACATGTAGGAATCCTAAGGAGCTGAGATGTTTGCTGGTCACCTGCAGGTTTGTCTTCTCTTAGATGCGGGTTTGCTTCCTTTTTGGATTTTGGAAGCTTACAGGGGATGTAGTGGGTACAAGGTCATGCTGGTTATGCCACAGTGGCACAGGCCTGATGAAGATTCCAGAGCTCACAGAAATAGCAGCTGTTCTGTCTCCTGAATGACTCGCACTGGCCTGGATTGCTCCATGTCATGTGCTGCTGCCATATTAAGACTATAGGTTAGCTGAAAGAGGGCAGGCAGCCCTACTTTCTATCTGCACCCTGTCCAAATATTTGTATGAAAGACCTTAGGATCAAACCACCTTTTTCTAAATGATGGTGCCCTATCCTGAAAACACTAAACATTGAGTCACTGCAGGGCCAATGCATCCACTTCCTCGTACAGATCTACTCTGCTAGCACTTAACAATATATCACCTGTAATGTGACACTTGGTGACTGCATAGAGTGCATCTGGAATCTTCTGCTCTCCTATTGTTTGTCATTGAGTTTGAGCCCATCCATCCATCTTGAGGGGAAAAAAGCACAACTTCTTCTTCCTTCACCTTTTCCACACTAGTCATTTCAAGAGATTACAATCCTCCCACGATGTGGCCAACGTTTTATCACCTCAGTTTCATCATTTGCACTTTTGCTGAGTTCTGGCCTGGATTAAGCTCGCATGATCTGTTTTCTTCTGTGCCCATATCCTTAACTCACCCCCAAGATCAAAGTTAAGTTTTTCTTGTACCTTTAAGGTATAACATTGATGTCTATATAGTGTTATAGAAAATTACGAATGTCTCAAGGCAAGTTGGAGGCACTGGTTTCGGTTAAAATCGTGTCTCGCATTCGTATGACTGTTCCAGCCGTCACTTGTTGTTCTGTATGTGACCAATAGACTTTTGCTTCTTGAAGGTTTAGTCAGTGAGTTGCCAGTGTTGTAGACCCCAGCTTTAAAACTTTGCCTCTAAATAATTTTTAGTTTTAACTAAAATAATATCAGAGTATCGGTGGCACTTCCCACATTGGACCTTTTCTTCTGTTTTGGGTTTTGCTGGCCATGTGGTGGACACAGGATGGCTCGGGGTCTTTGACTAGTTGTGGGATTGCGTGGGCACGGTGAAACGTCCTCTGTCCTGATGGTAAAACACATGTTCAGCAGTGTAACATCTGACTGTTCTCTCAAGGTTTTGGTTTGTGTGGAATCCCAGAAAACCTGATCAAAGGTTTACTGAAGACAGGCGTGAAGAACCTCACTGCTGTCAGCAATAATGCGGGGTAAGTGTGTGAGTGTCAGTGGAAAGTGTGTGTTAAAGTGCAAAAGCCTCATATTTATCAACTATCATATGGTTTGAAGTTTAACAGAGTTTTTATGAATCATTTTATTGAACTGAGTGATGTCTTATGTCTAATTTTTTTAAAAAACTTTTATTGAAATTGTAAGTAATTAACTTCCAGGTTCAGGCTTTGCAACACCGCTTATAAAATTTGTCTCGTCCTGTTTGTCCCCAGCAGTCAGCCGGAATTGTCCTGTTTGAGCTGAATGCAACAAGAAGTGTTCTCTGTGGAATCTGGACTGTGTCCACAGGGATGGTGTATAATTGTCCTTGGAGGCCACTGCCAGTTTCCACTTTGTGCCAAGTGGCCTGCTTGTGGATTCACATTGTGGAGGGGCAAACCATTGTACTGAGAAATAAAATTTTTTATCATTGACACAGGTTTTTGTTGACAAACTTATAACTATATTTTTGAGTTTTCACTGCTGTTTGAGTTGTTCATAATTGAGGAAAACTTTTGAAACGAAAAATTTTACTTTTTTTTGGTGGTCTCGGTAATATAAAAGACTTGCTTGTTTTCTCAAGTTGTCTTTTAAGGTTAGACAAGATGTATATGAACGTCCTTCAGAATCATGCAGTCAAGACCAGGCGGTGAAGCAGGGCTGTGGGTTGAGCATCGCAAGGTTGCTTGAGATGGGAAGGATGGTTCAAGGTGGCTGAGTGCAGGACTGATGGGACTCGTGAATTCGACATCAGACGAATGGTGTCACACTGACTCCATGTGTGGTATGGTGCTCAACTGACCGACTTTTGTATATTTTTGCATCTTGGGGTGCTTTAACTAGCTTGGTTATATTTGACTGGTTGAAGGGTTGCTGATATGTTAGCCTTGAAAGTCAAGGCTACAAGTAGCGATGGGCAACACAAGGAACTGGTTAGCTTAGCCTGTAGCTCAAACTACCTGGTTACCACTGGTGATCTCTGCATCCTGGCACAATTTAATTAGTTACTGGACTTTGCATTTCTTAGGTGTTTTTATTATTGGTCAGAGTCTTCACACCACAGTGACGTGTCGATTACTCTTCTTAACCTAGTTTGTAATCTGAATCCTGGCTTTTTATAGATCTGCTTTAGTCATCTCATGGCAGCTGTGGCTTCTGGTTGCTGCTATTGGAGAATAAAGTTGGATCTACAGTACTTTGAGGGCTGCTTGTGACTTAAATTTTATGAAGAGGTTATTTTTTTGGGGGGGGGGGGTGACTGGTTCTGTTAGGACTTACTGTCATCATGGGGGAACCTGCAAAGGCTTGTCTGAGATGAAAAGATCATTTCAGCATTTTAGACATCAGTTTTTAATCAATACTTTTTTTCCCCTCATAAGAACCTCACTTTGAGCTTTTTCACAAGTTGTGGACTAATACTGTTGTCCCATTTCTCTTGTGGAGAAACTGGAGAACTCGGTATCTGCATGGCGTTAGCATGTGGTCTGTTCTGTGAAACCAGTCTTTCCGGTTCACACAGCAGCATTCAGACTGCCCGCATTTGCTTTAATTCAGCTTTTAAACAGAACGGATGAAAGGTGATGGGATTTTTATGTCCACCAAGTAAGGCATTCAAATCTTTGGCTGCTAATTCAGCCGGAATGTTTGCACACAGGTGTGTATGACGCGCAATAGGGCTGTGAATTCGATAAGATTAGCTTGTTTGCCCTCTAAGAAACCACATATTTAAATATGTGGAAAGAGAAACTAATTTGGGACACAGGTCTTCACCACTTTTGTTGTATTAAAATCACAGCACACATCCATTCAGCATTTGTTTTCCTGAAATGGCTTAATCAGCTGTTTTCCTTGCCTTCCTTCTCAGTTCTGTACTTGAAGTCCCTTTTGCGTTTTTCTAAATCACAGTAATGTGTGGAAGGGCTGTGAATCCGTATTCTCCTTGGCCGACTACCTTTAAGCGAGACGGCTTGTTTAAGGAGTGTTGCGCTGTGCACACTTGCTACTGTAGCGGTGTGCAGTCATGGAGCAGACTGGTGAGGCAGGGTCTAACAGCCCTTGGACATTAATCGTTCCATGTGACTTTTAAGGCTGCGTTGAGGAAAATCATCAAAGTTTGTCTGACAGGTTTACAATGAGAGACTGAAGTATAGTCTGTTCAGGCTGCAATAAGAAATGGGACATGTCAAGCCTTGGAACAAGTTTCAGTGGAATGTTGGTGAAGGTTTTTTTAAACTAATTTTTACTAACTCCAAAGACCACTGGGAATTGGAGAATGTGAATAAAGAACCTCTTTTGGACAACCATCTACATCTTTCTCCCTTCCCTCTGACTAAAAGCAACTCGTCCAACTTGTGGTATTAGTTCTTCTCCCTGTGTCGTACGAAGATGCAGATGGGTCAAGTCGGCACCCCTTTGTCTTCTGAGCGTAGTATATCCAGTATATGAGCAGCAAATGTTTTCCCTCGACCGCTACCGCATCCCCCCATAGCTCCACCTCTGCTTACTTGCATTTTGGTGTTTTGGGGGGGGTGTTGTGATCATACTGTAACTTGGTAAGGAATACAGTGTAGTAATTTCTGTGTCCCGCCCTAATTGATGTTTGAAAACGCGTCGGATACCGAATTTTTTGAATACCGAGGGCCTCCTTCCCGTTATTTTAAATGAGCGGGGGTAAGCGAATAAATTGCTCCCTGCTCACCAGAAAATGCCTTTATGGATATCAACCCCTGACGTTAGCAGGATAAACTCTGTAAACACCAGACAGAGAGACTTAAATGTGCTGTACTTACACACTTCACTGTATAAACACACATTAATGACAAAATTAACACTTTAGTCACTGCATTACACACGGGAGGTGCGAAGTTTGCGGTCCCACTTCAGTTTTGACGTGTTGAATAAAGTAAACCACCGCCCACCTCTTTCACACAATGAGCAGCATTTAAATAAATAGGTTTATTTAAGAAATGAATTGCACAGTAAATGCAGCTGCGCAGCACAAACACATTCAGACAGCGAAATAGGCGGAAACAGCCGATGACTCCCGGCGTGCGCCCATCTAGCTTTGGATAAATTCGTAACGTTGGACAATAATCGATTATAATAAACATAGTATGCAGTGCATTGTATGATGCTCTGTGGTATTTGTGGGTTTTTTTTTTTTTTAAATTATAGCTAAGCTTCGGTTTTAAAAAAAAAAAAAAAAAAAAAAAAAAAAAATTACACCAAAAGTTTACATTTGCATACCGATATATAGGCTTTAAGTGCTGTTACAGGTGTTGAATAATGAGGAATCACTATAGTCTTATTTAATAATGGCATGGATAATATACTGTGGCCAAAAATGGAACAAAAACAAAGTTTGAAAAGTTACCAGATGGTGGAGTACACACTTACAAATAATCCCAATGTCATGAGTAACATCCGACTTATGACCGACGCGACGCCGACCTCCCAGTGGGTCTGTAACCTGGTTTTAAATCTCACACAATCTGGAACTCGTATTATTAATTTGTAATCCGGGCAGTATTAACTTTCAAGGGGTTTGAATGCTTGTTTAAGGCACTCTATTGTCACTTGACCATAAGATGGTCGCCTTGATGGTTAGTGACTGCAGAGAAAATGCCCCATGAGTTGCTTGGAGACTGTTTTTCCATTTTTGCTTTGGTCTTTATGGTCAGCATAATTCAAGCTGAAAAAATTGTAACGACTGTTTCATCAGCTGTGCAATAGAATCTGGGGAACATTATTTAACAGGAGAGGGCAGAGTGGAGCATTTCTTAGTCTGGCTGCTTTCCTGACCTTAAATAGCCCTGCAGCGAAGCGTATTTGTTTTCCCCGACTTGCTGCAGTCGGATTCCTCCTGCCAAGCAGGGGGGTGAGAGCAAATTCGGTTGAACAGCACGAAAGACTCCTTTCGCTGGCTAGTTTTAGCTCGGAACCATTTAACAAACACTGGAGGGATCTCGTGATCGGTGCCAGTAATGTTAAAAAGTGACTTAACACAAAGGACGACCCTCGTCTCCTACGGAGGCCTGCGGTCACACGTACAAAGAGGGCGTCAACCTTGACGACAGCAGGGTACACCTGTGGGGGTGTTGTGTGGAGGCGCCATAAAATGAAGACTGAAATAGGGGCCCAGGAGGTGTTTTTCCTCATGAAATGCCTTATTTTTTTGCACCAAGCCCTAGTGGGCTGTCAGCCCCTCATTGGAGGAGTCCGTAGCCAACGTTGACGCCCAGTGTGAAACGTTGTTCCAGAAGGTCACTCGATGCATCTGTGCACCTTCTGGCCTCTACAAAGTGCCCCCTCCTTCGCGCAGCTGTGGAACTGAGCGTTTAATTCTGATTTCTCCTGCCTGTTGCTTTTTCTGTGACCACGGTATTTTTAATTCTTTCAGAGTATTCATTCATGCACACGCTTCTGGACTCTGCAGTATGCTTCCTTGTGTGTTTCTTATCTCCCCCTCCTGCATGTGAAGACTCCTCTGCATATTGGAAATCTGGTTAGAGATTGGCATGAAATAAAAGTTGTCGAGAGGCAACTGGTGTGCCCCTGTGGAGGAATCTGCACAAAGACCTCGCAGAAGCAGTATTTTAACCCCTTCGCCCCCATATGTGCCAGATTCATTTGGCAGAGGAGAAAAATTCTCGATGCCGGCTTAAGCCGACAAGAAACGCTCCTGACCGTGTTTTCCAGCCATTTACAGTGCAACTTTGGGCAAAGATTGGGCTACTGTTTGGGTTTCTTGCATATAATAATTTGTGTAGCTGCCGAGCTCTGTGCCACAGTAGTAAACGGAGTAGTATCCGCACGCTCCTGGACAGGCTTAAGTTTTCCTTTTTCAACAAATGTAAAAGATGTGAGCTTTTTGGAACAATACTGCTCGTGGGAAAACTAGACAAAAGAATTGTTGAAACGTACCGGTCGACAGATCCTCTGTATGCTGTGGCAAAATTTACCTACTGCCCACAGGTAAACCTGAGTTCTGCGCAATGCCGTGTTGGTGGGCTTTGGCATGTCCACCTGAAGTAGGCGTAATATTGATCTACAGAAACGGACAACGAAACTTTATTTTGTCAAAGACGATAGTGTAGTACCTGTTGCACATTATGTCAGGAATGTGCTTTGGGGCCGAAAGTCACGGGGATCAGGTTTGGGCCGAGAAGAGGAGCAGCGCCCAGGAGTTCCAGACACTAATGAGACTACCAAAATTAGCCATGGCATAAATCATAGAGACTGGTGGTTACACAGCTTCTGTGTGGGGCTCGAAATGGTGGTGCAGCAGGTGCCATGATGCTTGGTTGGAGTTTCAAATATGGCTCAATGCTCACTGTCCAAAACTATCGCCGGTCCAAAAAAAATGTTTGCGGAAGGTGGCAGTGCTATCCTACTTTTGTACCTTCCTTTCCCATCAAAACCACTGTGACCAGTTACAGGGCAGAAGCAGCCACACATGCACGGCAGAATTTGCGCAAAATGGACCAAACCAAGCACTGTAGTGCTGAGTCCCCTCCCAAGCTTTCTCAATGACACCACACGGTAAAATGGCCACAGCCGGACATCAATAAGCCTTTGGTGCTAAGCATGAACATGCAGCAAGGAGCCATCCATCAGTTCAGGCCCCAGGCCTGTAAGGAGAGCATTGGCCACCAGTTCACACCATGGAAGTGGTTGCCTTGAGTAGCGTTCAACTCCATGATAGTTGCCCTACCCCCATAAACACATGGGGAAGAAGGCATTTCTCTGAAAATGGTTTTCTGCTGTCGTAACCTTTAGAATTAATTTTTAAAAAAAGTGGAAAAATGACCTAAACAAACAAGTTCTGGGTATTCTGACTTCTCTTGCTTTTTAGGGTTGACGACTTTGGCCTGGGGCTTCTGCTGAAGACCAAACAGATCAAGCGGATGATCTCATCGTACGTGGGGGAGAACGCTGAGTTTGAGCGCCAGTATCTCTCTGGGGAGCTGGAGGTGGAGCTCACGCCTCAGGTTGGGACTAATTCGCGTCTTCCTTGCAGGATGACATCCCATCGTGTATCCACAATGCTACATATTTCAGAACTTTAATATATTTAGATATATTTGCATGTCTGAGGCTAACTAGTGGATACAGATTTAAAAAAGGTATCTCTGATAGACGTCTAGAGTTTCTTAGTTTATATATGCAGCTCAGCATATTTTAATCCAAATTTTTCCTTACTGTGGATCAGCGAATCAGTGCCTTAAATTTTAAATGTTATGCAAATGCTTGTTTTATGCCGAAAATTCGGGCTAAGGACCTTCCTTAAGAGTACAGTAGTAAAAGGAAAGACATTTGGTATTGTAATAGCTATTCTCACCTTGCTTGAGGTACGTTTCACAGCATGTACGCTTCTGTAGGGCACCCTGGCTGAGAGGATCCGGGCTGGGGGTGCAGGCATTCCAGCATTCTTCACTGCGACAGGTTACGGCACCCTCATCCAGGAGGGCGGGTCACCCATCAAGTATAACAAAGATGGCAGCATCGCAATTGCCAGCGAGAAGAGGGAGGTGAGAGCTGCTGGTCTGCCTTCTCCCTCTTCTGTATTCTTTGGAGAGATGTACAGAGGCTGTAGAGGTGCGGGGGGGGGGGGGGGTCCTGGTTTAAGTCCTAGGGAGGGCCCTCTTAGACTAGTCGTGACAGCCGATGCGTTATAAGTGGTTGAAATGTGCCCTAGCGTAAATGAGGGGAATAAGGAACTATGATGATCTGTCTGCAGGTGCGGGACTTTAACGGACGGCATTACATCATGGAGAAATCCATCACTGGAGACTTTGCTCTCGTCAAGGCCTGGAGAGCCGACCGTGCCGGAAACATCGTTTTCAGGTAGCTCTGAATTTCCGCCTCGTCTTTTCTCTCCCGCTGGGGGACGGGAAGGAGCGTCGCTCATCCTGGGTGGGTTATTTGATACGGTCACTATCGACCCTGTCTTATTTTCAGCGTGTGCTTTATGGAAACGCATTAGCTGGTGGTTTTGTTCCTTGTGCCAATTATACACCCAGACAGCCGGTGATAGAGGTTGGCTTCTTCCAGGACAGCCGCCCCATGAGCTCGGTCATTGTGTGGTTGCTGTAGAAACTGTCAGAGAAATGCTCTGCAGTGGTACCCTGGTGAGAAACGCTGAAAGGGAGCGGTTTACCTTTTGACCGTGGTTATTTGCAGCCAACACCAGCTAGCTTAACTGTAACTTTAAACAAATATCCCACGTATTTTATTTATGGACGACTAACTGAGAATGCAGTGGGTGTGTCTTTTCCTAAAAGCGGAGCCTCATTTCACCTAATTGACAGGGGGCATCTCTTCCTGTAGTTTGACATTCGTACCTAAAAGCATAAATAGAAGGACGTCTAACGTTTATTTTGAGCCGCATGTGTTTGCTTAGCAGCTTTTTGTCAGCTTACGTAACAATTACATTGGGTAAACGCAGCACTCAAACAATGTTCCCTCCTTTTTGCCACAAGGGTGCAGTCTTCTCTTTCTCAGAGTGCCCTTCCATCCCACATGCAAACATGTTCTAAGGATCAGGCAGGAATTGGTATAAAGAGTGTATAGCCTCCCAGCTTAATAAAACGTAATTTGTGTTTTTTGTCTTTTATTTCCCCAAATTAGAAAAACGGCAAGAAACTTCAATCAGCCCATGTGCAAAGCGGCCAAAGTGTCAATAGTAGAGGTACGTAAGATCTCTTGCTAGTGATGAAATGGCAAATGCAGGAGGGACGCTGTCTGTTCTGTCAGTTGGCATCAGGCACGAATTCCCACAAAGCATCAGCTGGCAGTTCTTCGTGTCCTCGGAAAGAGACGGCGCCGTTTGGATAAATGGGGAGAAAGTGGGTAGGTGTGACAAAAGTATTCTTATACGAGATGATCAGCAGGCGCACGTAGCATCTGTTAAATCTCAGATGTCTCCATCTTGCTTTTGAACTCTAAAATTGGTGAGAGTTGAATGTTAATGATGTAACTGCCAGGTGAATTGTTTTTTTTTTTTTTTTCCTTTTTCCCCCCTTAATTTTTTCTTCCTTTTAAAAAAAAAAAAAAAAAAAAGATTTTGCTGTACAGCACAAGTATCCCCCTACTTGTGAGGTGAAATCTTATAAGGCGGCGGCACGATTACTGTTATTGCACAAGCTTTTAAAATCCCCCCCCCCCCCAAGTCCCGTCACTCATAAGCACAAAAAAATCAGCCTCGTATTAACTTGGTAAAGAGTATTAAATTTCAGTTCTACACACAAAATCGTAAGTCGAAATCAGGCCACAGGATACGTGTATTTTATTTGACCGTCTGCACTGAGTAATATCGCGGGAAAAAAGGCATCACCTTTTACAAAATGCCGCTGGTGGAATTAATGGGTAAATTTTTTTTTTTTTTGGCCCTGCTTGCATGAGGTATCTTGTTTATTAATTCTTGTTGAAATCGTATTGTCATGCAGAATAATGGCTCTTCATGAATCGTTTGCCTCAGGCGGGTATCTTGCAATTTGTGTTTGTTCACACCTGTGGCCTGGTGTCTGACTTTGCGGTACCAAGCGTCTTTGTCTATTTTTCAGATGGTCCCTACGCAGCTGCTGAACATCTGCTGCTTCTTGACACTGGTTATCACTGGCGAATTTGTTTCCCCTGCCTATTTTCTATTCTGCTCTTGGCATTCTAGTATTAATGTAGTGGTGGTCCGTCTGAAAATTTGAGATGGTGATGCATAGGAATGCTGTGACTAACCGGTTTTGTAATTGGCTGCGATTTTAAAGTGGCTCTGCTTCCGAACTGAGTTTTATAAACCACAGTAAAAATTCTATTTTGGAAGCCTTGCCCTGAGTGCGTCCGGCGTACGCGTTGCGCTCGACCCCGCTTTCTGGGGCTTCCGACAATACCTCAGTCAGCCTACAGAAAGCTAACCCTTCTGTGAAAATAACCGCCTTAAATTGGGGATGGGGGGGGGGGCATTATGGGCATCTCAGTTATGAGGGGTGGTAGAGGATGACGGATATTGAGTTTATAAAATGTGCTGGGAGGAAAAAGTGGCTGCAAAGGCTGAAACAGATCTAATCTGCTGCGGCATCACCGTCATCACCTTCTGTGTCTCTACACAAGTCAAGGTTTTCTTTAAATTTGTTAGGTATTCTTTTTTAAATTAGCTTAAGCGGAAACCCCAGAAAATCGAATGAAAACAAAGGTGACGTTAAGGTTCACTAATACGTTGTGAACAGCTCCAGCCAGGGTAAGGCCAAACTTATCGCTTATAAACTTTTTTTTTTTTTTTTTTTTTTTCCCCCCCTCCCATATAATCGGCGCTGGCCGTGGCGAATAAATGCGCTTTTCACAGGTGGCCGTGTTTCAAACAGTTATTCTCATCCTTTGGTAGAGCTCCATGAATGAAAACATCTCTTCACGCTCTGCCAGGTTCAGTTGCCTGCTCCTGTTTCCAGACTGCTCCGTATGTGACGGCGGTGCGTCGCCTGTAATGATTAAATCTGCTGCACACTTTTTGAAACGGATTAGGCCAATTATTTTGTTAGTTCACCTTTAGTCGAAAACTACCTCTGATCCTGCTGCCGATGGTCAGCCGTTGACAATGTTACTCAAAAGGAAGATGCAGATTTGTGTTTTTATATAGTCCAAAAAGATGGACAATTCTGGTTTCTGAAGGTAGCTACAGTGAATTCTTAAGTGCCCATTTCCCCCCCATCATATATCTGTGTTTGAAGTATTGAACTTATTTGCATCGCTGAAGCAATGATATGGAAAAAAAACAACAAAATATTCCATAAATACCACCCGTGTGTATTTTTCCTTCCATAGGATCGTACTACCTTGTGGGGGGGGGGTGTAAAACATGCTCACCAGACGATAATTGTGCCATCGAAATCTGACATCGCAACATCCCTAGTGATGAATCGAGTTAGTGATGTATTGGCATGATCCACAAAAAACGGCAATGTCTAAATGGCTGCGACACCCACTCACTCCATGCAGTTGCTTTAAACAAATTTGCATTATGGTTCACTTTAGAGACCTAATGTACTGTTACATTAAGATAGTTTAGGGAAAGCTTTGCAGGGGGGCGGGGAAATTATATACGGTGGCGGAGGTGGGCTGCACATGGTTGTAGTGGTAGAAAACATGGATTTGAGTTCATTTGGTCTGCTGAGTTTTGGCCAAATGGCTTCATGTGCCGAGAGGGTCGCAGATCTATATGCTGCCACCCTAGATCAGAACCGGAATCTTCGGCCAGCTACGTAGGTGTACTGACGTTCGATGCCAGAACTGAAGAATCGCCTCGGAAGGCAGAGTGCGGTACTAAACACAGTTGTATGTCCTTTTAAAATGCTTTGCAACTACTGTGTTTAAGTTTTCCATACAGGCTTTTTTTCTGTTCATTTAGTGAAAATATAACACTGGATTCATACAGCAGAGGCAGGGACATTCAGAGCTGGGATTTGGACCTACAACCTGCAGGTTTGTTGTTCTGACTGCTATTCTGTACTTGTGATTATCTGCCAAATAATGCTTTTAACTTAAGTAGTACTTGCAGGTACTACTTAAGGTACTATGCAGTCAAATGTTTGTGATTCTCCCACCACATGTTGGAACTGCTCGGAGATGGTCTGTCTCCACCTGTCTTCCCTATGCAGTTCATATGGGGTTCTGCCTTTCTCAACTCTTCTCTATGTACCATCAGTTGATCCTCTGCAGCAGGCTGGTCTCATCGCTTTAAGGTTGTTCTAAATACAAACTGTGCAGACCTGAGGTCTCATGTACTGAAAATGGATGTGAAAACTAGCTGATTTCTTTTTTACATAACTGATGACATGTCACATCTATGTCATTAGTGTTAATTTTCCTTCAGTTTCTTTTCTGCCAGGTGCTGCTTGTTTCTGAGGTCTGTTTGGGCTTGACGTAGATCAGAACCTGTGTCATGGCCCGAGTATCTCCAGACTACGGCCTTGCTTTCTCTGACGGTGGGAAGCGCGTGCGCACCCACCTCGCCTTCTCTGCCGCTTAGAAATTGTCTCATCGGTTAGTTGGACCGACTTCCACTCCTCAGACGTACAGTTTGTGCTGCTTCTTTACAGGTGTGCTCAAACTTTTGACTGCCACGCTATGCGGCCTTGTATTCTGAAAGCTAGTCTAAATGTTGGCAAGCCTCATATATTCTTTCATAAAATATATTATGACTTTCAGTCTCCAAAGGTTAAGGTTTTTTTTTTTTTGTTTTTTTTTTTTTTTCTTTCCCCCTCCAATGCAATGGAAGAAAACCAAAAATAAGTATTCCATGTTTCTGGTTTTATTTTAATAAGTTTAAGTGCATCAGTTAAACTGTTAACCTGCTGATGTGTTGCTTTATAAGTACAACGACTGCTCTNAATAAGTATTCCATGTTTCTGGTTTTATTTTAATAAGTTTAAGTGCATCAGTTAAACTGTTAACCTGCTGATGTGTTGCTTTATAAGTACAACGACTGCTCTGCACAGATTCACAGTTGATGATATCAAAGTGGGTGTTATTCACAGAATAAAAAGTTTGCTGAGGTTTTCCTTAAGGCCCTTTTTATACATGTGCGTGTCGGTGCTTACAGGCCGTCGGGGGGTCCTATCCGGAGCCGCTCTCGTTGACAGATGCGGATGTCGACTGTTGGGGGGGGCTATATTTCTGAAACGCTCTCACACGTGTGCTTTAAAGTGGCTTTTCTCAGTCGTCTACCCCGAAGCTGCGGAATGACATGCTTCATGCTCATTCTTCAAACACCATTGGGTTCGTCAAATCTAGGAATTGAAGTAATTTTTCCCTCGAATTGTTTTAATTGCTTTGTTTATCCCATTGACTGTTGTGCCGACAGGTTACGCGAGTTCGGGGGTGGAAGACTCTCAAAAGAAGTGTGGGGTGAAGTCATTTTGCTTTTTTTCTGAAGCTTTTGAGAATGAGTCTGCCTATCAACACTTCTGTCCCTTCTTTTGTTTAAACTGCAGTAAGGATGACAAAAGAAGCATCAATGGGGATATTCACATCTTTTGACGGAGCTCCATCAAAGTGTCCTTCCTGCTCTGCCAGGTCCAATTGCCTACTCCTCTTTCCAGACTCTGCTCTATATTTGATATCGGTGTATTTTGCTACGAATGCCGCAGTCAATTTTAAGGAAATTAAATCTGAAATTGAAAACAAAGTCTGAAACATGCCCCCCCCCCCACACACATTTTATGCAGCATTTCCTATGTGCAAGCATGTACTGAACCAGGGTATAAAATAATACTTAACTAAATTGTAAAATTGGGCCAGAAATGTATAAATGCAGTGTGTAATTTGAGAGCTGCCTTTTCAGGTAATAAGCAAAAATAAAATTCCATTATCAGTCTTAACTTCAGTCCTGTCTGGTAGCAAAATGAACACACTGCCTCTATCAAGGTAGTCAAAAAAAGAGTAAAATAGTCTGCCAGGTAGTTGCTTGTATTTTGCCTGTCAGTTGGAAGGTGTGTGTGTTTTAAGATGTTTATTTTTGTGTTAAACACAGAATAAGGCTGGTCCCCCTCCATGTTCATAGGCATTTATAGCTGCGTCCAATTATAAAATGCTCGCTTCTGTACAGTGTGCAAAAGGGCTTGTTTTTCATCTCTCATTTCAGAAAATTGTGTTGAAATGTGGAAATGGCATTGATTTGCTGTCCGAGTTAATAGCGGGTGCCTGTCCTTTTATGTCGCGTGTAGTGAAGCACATGGGTCAAGAAACACGCACAAGTATGATAGTGGCTCAGGCGCAATGGGAGCCATCACGATGCTCAGTCAAATGTCACCCATATGACCTCTGTTTTGGCATCATCGGTTGGTTTGTTAGTTACGCAACTGCTGGAAGACTTCATTGTGGTAGCTCCTTGCTAGAAGGCTGACTAAATTGTTTTGCATGGTGAGGCGATGGGCACCATTAGCATTCAGGATGGCAGTTCTGGTGACAGAACATCTTGGTTGCCTGGCAACGAGTGTCCGTGCCATCGATTTTGTTGGCTAATTCCTGTTGTCTCAGGTAGAATGCAAAGTCCGGTTTATTGTGAGAAGTGCCTCACCACAGTGTCTGATTTACGTCAGAGTATTAGTGGTCAGAGGACTAAAGCCAGACTGTGCCCCGCTTGTCTTTCCACGGCTCAGAGAGCCGGGATGAATTTCTGAGCTGTGCAGTCAGTGTTGACGAATTCACCCCCCCCTTCATTTTTCTTCTGCTCCTCCCTCCGTTTTTAAACATCCATTAATCTGTCATTCGCTGAGCCAGGATGGAGGTCGCGACTGACATGCGGTGATGTGAAAGTGTGGACCAAGTGACACGTAGAAGGAACGCATAATGTTCCAGTGTTGGTTAAAGCCACTCGCAGCCTGCAGACGCTGGGCTATCGCAGCTTCCTCGCCTTGTGGGGGAGCTGTTTGATACATCGCCGAGGAGTTTTTAAAGATTCCATGGCCTCTGATATTGTTGTCTTTGGTCCGTTATTGCCTTTTAATAATTAATAAATAAATTTGGGGGCCTCTGTCTTTCACTTGATTCAGTGCCCCCCAAGAAATCACCTCCTAGGTTAGGCCTTGGATGAGGTGGGGGGGGGGGGGGGTTT